>JAIPRL010000498.1:0-71645 GCA_025469235.1 Pemphigus obesinymphae
TTTTTTGGTAGTTTTTGCTTACGCATTAAAAAACTATTATGAAAATCGAAAAATGACCTCTCAAAAGTACCAACTAGACGCAATTTGCTACCGGAAACAGGGTATGAGTGTAAAGATCGGAGCACTCTTTCTGGTAGAAAAAGTGTTTAGCAGAAAAAAAAAAAAATAAAAAAAAAAAAAATAAACATCATTGTAAAACCATAAGATTCCTCGCTACGCTCAGAATCTAAAAACATCATTGTAAAACCAAAACATTCCTTGCTTTATTTAGAATCTAAAATATATAAAAAAATAATACTTAAATGCAATTATAAAATCATAGTTCAAAAAAAAAAAAAATATATATATATATTTTATGTTTAACTGTCAAGTTTCTGTAAAAAAAAAATATCAAACTGTATAAAATGAAATCATCGAAAAAGTCGAAGAAAAAATCTAGATAAAAACCTAAAAATGTTTAAAATTAAATTACTATTATAGTTAAGTTGTATTATAATATAATAAAAATAATAGTTATGTATCAAAAACTCTTATTATAATAATGTAGGTAATAGTTATACTTTATAATATATAAAATATCCAAATTCATAAAAAAGCTAAAACGGCGTCATGTATAGGCAAAATAGGTACATAATTACATCGAGGGAAACCAAATGCATAAGCAACTTGTAATTATATTTAAAGATTATGGTGATGAAGTTATTGAGAAACTAAATATAACATTACAAAAAAATCTACTATTTTACAGAATACTAAAATTAATCTTTTTAGTACATAGAATATGTTATGTTATGTATATTGAATTTGTTCGATATTTTTAACCTTCTCGGAGGTTATAATTTAAATAATTTTAAATCTAAACATAAATGTTTAAACAATAGTTCTCAAATTAAAGTTAAAATCCACAATTATTATTGCTCATAAATCAAGATAACTCGAGATTATTTACTGAGCCTTATATAGTATGTAATAGACATAAGACATTGGAATAATGATTTTGGTTAGAGTTTCGGCACCTTATAAATAATCAAGGTAAAACATCATTGTTAGTTCTTATTACTAGATGTTTTTATAATGTACTATTAAATTAATATTCAACATTAAAAACTAAAAAGTTAAATTGTGAAATAGATGAATTGATTTTCTTATAATATTTACAACACTTGCATTCATTGTCCTGTATCTTTAGACTGTAATATGTATAGTACTTGTATTTCTGCCGAAGTCATGTGTTGGACCTGTTCATCAGATATAAATATTACATTCACAACATTCTGAATTTGTCAATAAATATAGTAAGTAAAATGTCGTTGTAAATAATTGATTTATTTTATCAATGTTTAAAACAAGTGTTTTGAATAAATTAAATATTGTTTTTTACCCATGATTTTAATTACATAACAAACCCGTACAGGATATTTATCACTGCGTATCTCAGATATTATTGATGTAACATATAATATATATACGTATAATTATATATTATATAATATTTTATATATCAATTCCGTAGTTTAAACTCTGATTTTGTAGCGGCAAAGATAGTACAGATTACCATGATACAAACCTTCGTGTATTTTGTGAAAACAATTCGCAAAAAATATGCTGAATGGATTTTTTTTTTTTATGAAAATTGATTATAGGTACGCATAAATAATTCTGAATAGAACGTGAGTAAAATTTTATTTGCATTATATTTTTAAAAACTATAGCAGTCAGCAATATCACGATTACTATCTGAGATTATACCGAAATTTTTTCTCTGTGTATACATGTTACGCTATGTTAATTTTTATGCTCGTCGTTTAATTACACGGTCTGTGTTATAATATTTTATAAATAATCATTACTGTGCAGTTATATAGTAATATAGTATAACACAATACTGAAATTACAAGATATATAATTATTAATTTTTAATTTGTTATATAATGAAAATATATCGGTGTGTTTATTTTGAAAATGTCCCCACCAAGTTTACATATTATGCACACAATCAAATTAGTATTTTTAAGTAGTTTTTGTAAAGTATTCGAATATAAGTATTTGGACACTAGCATTAGTATTTTTAAAGTATTATAATAGTATTCTAAGTGCTTAACCATATATTTTTCAAGTATTCTGAATATTTTTCATAAAATGTAAATGTTTGTATTAAAATACTGAAAAAATGGAATTTTATCAAATTTTCACAACATTTTGAGTATCTAGAATATTATAATATTGTATTAATAATTGAAAATCATTAACACTCGAGATTTACCTATAAATGTGCATATTTTTTTATAGAACTCGAAATTATAGCTGAGTATTAGAATATAAAAATCAAAAATTTAATATCATATGTTTTATGAGCATAGTTACATGTATTTCAGAGTTTTTTGCTATTTCTGTGATAATTTTGTTATTGTTAAACGACTCAATTTACGTTGATACATTTTTGCATGTTTCTGGGTATTTGCTTTTTTTGTTACTATATTGATGATTATTTCTTGCAATATTGTCAAGGTAGCAATTATTATCTTATGGACTATTAATTTATAAACGTATATGATATCTTATTATATACTTATATACTTTACAAAATAACAAATAAAATAATAAAAATTAAAATATTATAATGTTTAAAGTTATAAGTTACATTTATTTACATTCAACAGTGTTCTTCTTCATATTTTGTAACTTTTATTGCATATTATTATAGCGCATATTTCTTTATTTTGTAAAAGTCTTATACTTTAATAATATTATGTTTAATAATACTCAAATTTTAATTATATTTTCAAGTTTTGATATAATTTATTTTTTAATTAAAACTATAAAAATTATTATAATATAATTACTAATATAAATGGTGTTATTTTATGAAAGAAAAACATAAAATATAAAATAATTTGTTAAAATTCAAACCTAAAAAATCCAATTACTATTTGTAGAGGGGGGAGAGTGTGAATACCCTGATTTCGTCGAGTATGATACTGATGGCTAATAATGGATAAATAATTTCTTCAGGTAAAACAATTTTTGTTTCACAGTGCGGCTTAGTGTAATATACATAACTAAATACAACAGTTAATATTTTTTTGAAAAAATGTATGAATTGTTTAAAAATATAAAAAATATATAAAGATTTATCGTTTTAGTTTTTTCTTACTCGTTTATTGAACGAACAAATAAGAAATTTATATCTCTGAGGTTCACATGTAATAATTAAATCAAATCTTCTGTTAGTAAAATTGTTTACTGAGAAAAATAAAAATTCAAAAATTAAATATCATTATAAAACCAATAGGTACATTTTCCGCTACACTCAGAATATAAAATACTTATATTTGTTTTCAAATATGTTTTAGTGAAGTATTCCTAAAATGCTTTTGTATGCTTAAGTATGTAGAATATATTTTTAATATTGTTTCTGGCACTTATAATGCCAAGTATATAAGAACATTTTTAAGAGTATTTTTTACAAGTTTTTCTTCTTCTCTTTGGCCATCTTTCTATTTGGGGTCATCTATTGAATCTGTATATTTTTTTAAAAGTGTTTTTTTGATACATCAAAGAAAATGTTGTTTAAAATACTAATATATTATATTGTAACGTATTTTATCGATTATTTTTATTATTATAGTTCGCTGGCTCGGAAAAATCGTTATCGATTATTTTGAAATTGTCTAGAAAAGCGCTTTTACGTAAACGTAATATCTGTTTTTTTATTTTTTTTTTTTTATTAACGGATCTGGAAATATTGTTTTAAAACTAAACCACGAGTTTTGGAAAATGCTTTATTGTCAAAAAAAATTCATTGTGATTCGTTGATTTTTTTTGTTTTCACCTTCAACGAATAATTATTATTATGTGCCTCGGTAATCATTATATTTAGCTGTAAGTATGCCATATTGTACGTGCAGTGTAATCTATTGAAAATCGATTCGCGTAATTATCGAACAGAACATATTACGTTATTAGGACGAATCCGTTAATATGCATAATTATTACACATTGTTTTAATAATGGGTTATAAATTATAATAATATAAGGTTCTTGTACGGTTTTTCGAGCGTAAAATAAAACGTGTGGTGGGGGGGCGGGAACCTACGAGTTACCGCGTACGGTTTCAACCAGGATTACGGTTCCCGCTTCACCGGTTACCGACCGTGCAGGGCTGGTGCTCGAGGGACGCGCGCGCCCACAGGCCGCGGGGCGCGTAACGCATTATTGTCCACCCCCTCGCTACCGCCGCCGAGTGGCGGAGACTTTTCAGTTTCCCACGAACCGCGGGACGACAGTGTCCGTTGTTTGCGCACCGCCGCCGCGATCGCCAGTCACCGGGACGACGTACGCCGCGTCCGGCCACCGTTCGCTCTAAGAACGAGTCCGCGTCGTCCCCGTTCGACGTTTCAGCCGTTCAACGGGACCGTCGCCGTAAGTAACCGGTTTGGCTCAGTTCACCGTCCGATCCCGGTGAAACGCACGTGGCCCAACGTCGACGGACGCAAAAAAAAAAAAAAAAATGAAAAAATAAAACAAAAAAAAATACACGTGTTACCGCGGTTATCGGCCGTTGAATACGTGTCCGGCGGAAACGCGTCCGAAAACGAAAAAAAAAAACCAAAAAAACGCGGTACCCGATATTGGGATAAAATCGTTTTTGAAACCGACAGAGGAATCGCGACTACACCCGAAACGGACGGCCATATCTATATCGCTAAATATATATAGTGATCTGATAGTGATTTTGAAAAATACGGCCATCCACCAGTGTGTCTAATATGAATTTTGAATTGTACGACGTACTTCCGGACAGTGTTGAATCCAGGTACGTAATAATATATATATATATATACATTCAAAATACATTTTCTTCCGGTCAGGTCGCGGAAGTATTGCCGACTTGAAAATGAAAATAAACGTCGCTTGGACTCTTTTCCGTTGCTTCCGGGCTGTGTCGTGAACGTTGCTAGTTTTTTAATCATGGGTTCCGTACATAAAAAGCAGTTTATTAAGCGGGCCGACGCTATCTGTGTATATGAGTGAAAATTCCAAAATTGTCGCACGCACATTACTAATTGTATATTTCTACAACATTAATTGTTATCATTACAATGTGTCTATCAAACAAATCGATAATATTTCAATAAAAAATATAGACATTAAGACCCATAAAACTAAAAATATACATAATTTTACACAATACAGACACCGTCGTACCTATACGGTGTACACGCACATGGCACGTTTTTACTGCGTATAACATGTTTTTATTTAGTGCACAATATTATTTTTATTATCCGCTAATTATAAATTAAATAAAAACATAAAAACCTCTACGACGGAATGACGAATTACACATTTATAAAATATGTAAACTTATAAGACTCTAGATGAATAGTAAATATTTTAAAGGAAAAATAAATTTATGTTTCTATTTTCGAGAAAAAGGAATTTCTGTTCCTTCATTTGTTCCTCAAAAAAAGAATAAATTTCAGGAGTTGTTTCTATCGGAACTCGCTCCTAATATATACCAACACTGTTTCCGGGTTAATTCGATTAGTTGGTGTTAATGATTTTTACAGACTATTACCTGGTTTTATACTTTTACGTGAATGCCAAGTTGAATTAGAATGATAATAAGTTTGTTTTCTTTATACTTAGGTACGTCTTAAGAAATTGCCTACATTAGAACAGAAAGCATTTCAACTATCGCGAAATCACATAGTATTGAATGGAATTCATTCAAATAAACACATAATTTAAAACCGAAAACATTAAAAATGGCTTCAGGCTATATGAGTATACAGATATTGATAACAATATATTATATGAAACAAAAGTTTATTGTTGATTATAATTATAACCTAGTATATTTTTAGTTCAATTTAAATTGTTTAGTTAAAATTATTTATACTTAAAGCGTATAAAAAAAATTCAGTATTTTGCTCATTTAATATTAGAAATGGGTTGTAAAAATGATTTACAAGTAATCATGTTAATATTTATAACTTATTTTTTAAAAGAGCATTCAATCACATTTCGAACGTACAAATAATATATTAGATACATTTCTGTGTGTATGCAGTTATAATACGTACTTGATATTAATAGAACGATATTCGTGTTCGAAGTTGAGTGAGTTTTCGTATAGGATGTAAGTTCTTTAATGTATGTTACGCACTACGGGTTTTTAGAAAACTTTCCGTTGAAATTTCTATGTTGAATTTTCTGAAAATTGATTGTCCTCGATATAAATCACTTTGGAAGTTTCTTTATAATTTGTGAATGTAATTTAATTTTGGTTTTAGTTTAAAAGATATATATAGAGATGAATAATGATCATATCAAAAGATTTCATGTTGAACCTTATTCTATATTTAAAATAAGGTTCTTATTCTATTTTTTTTATTTAAATTAAATTTATTGCCGTGAAAAATACCGACAAAAAGTTATTGATAAAACGAACGTCGTTAGATTATATAAATATGTAAACAATGAAGTTTTATTTAAAATAAGTAGGTATCTATTAGTTTCAAGTTATATAGTTTTAACATAATATTGGGTAGGTTAATTTATATTTATTAGGTACTAATAAGTTATACGTGATCTACAGATTATAATTATTTATTGTAGTTTAGTCATTTATCTGTGTCCAGTATTAATTATGATTTGATATATAGTTAATAAAATCGATACCTAGTGATAGAAATGTTGAATGTTATTAATTTCAATAAAGTTTTGTTTATATTTGTATTATATTTATTATATGTAATTTTATAGGTATATAGAGAGTACTATTCTATAATAAAAAGATTATGCGATTTTCTTAAATTTCAGATTTTTGTCTCTAAAGAAGTGAGAGTTATTGAAAAAATAACTTTATTTGAAATGGTTTCTTGGATATTGAATACGATATTCCATACTACGAAATTTAATAAATCATACAGTAGAGGCGTTCCAAACACCCATTATCATGCCTCAAAATTATAACCCATCAGACGTGTAATATATATCTTCCTATTTTCTTGAATAACTCGGCGAGTTTCTTATTGTATATTCTAAAAATTTCCATAATAATATCTATCATACAAGGTTTGGTCAACAAAATATAAGTTTATACAGTCGTCACAATAGTTCTGTATAATATTGTTTATATTAAAACATGCATCATTAATATTGTATTCATTGTATTTTTATTAGGTAAGTAGATATAGTATATTATATTGATAATATTACTTCTAAAGTTTTAGTCTTAGGATATTGCTATGGTTCTGGATTTTATTTTATTTTTGTAAAATTATGAAATATTAAGTAGTAAAACAATAAAACATATTATATATTTATATTCGAAATTCGTATAAACTTAACTTGAAAAATTAAAAATATATGGTATTTTTGCGATAAAAAAAAAAATACTGCAATTATTTACGAATCATTTTCAATACATTTTTATTTAGGATTTTTCATGAACTAATCTTTTCTTTACTATTTAGACTGTTTAATTGCTAATTAAATGTGATTCTATTGAATATTACATTATATGGTTATTTTCTATTATATACGGCCGTGAAAACGAAAAATTAACTATTTTGTGATAAATTGGATATTGCTTTTTTGTACCAAAGTAATTATAAAATTACGCATTACTTTCATTTAAATTTATTTCCACAATTAAAGCTAAAAAAATTAAATGACCAATATATATACTTTGTAGACTTTTATTCCATATTTAATGCATATTTTGTATTCTATAGTATTTTTAAATGCAAATTTTGAGAGTTTTTTATGCATAGAAATCCGTTCTCTATCTCTATATATATATGACAAAACAAATAAATAACTCATAATAGGTACGTACATATAACAGGACTATTAAAATTGAAACTTTATTGAATTAATGAATATAATGAATTTGCACTAATATATTTCATTTAAAATTTCATACCAATAGAAAAATGCGTTAAATTAAATGTGATTAATACAATAATCTTTTAACACAATATTTCACATATTCAGACACGGTTAATGGGCAAGTGTAATAAGAAGACTCGTCGATTAAAGTCAAAATGGTCAATATAAAATATGTTTTATGCATTGTTTACACAGTAGGTTATAGAACCATTGGCTCTTTTACCTTAAAAAATGATTACTACAAAATATATGATATTTTTAGAATATTTTAAATTTCCTCAAAATGTGACATGGGTACTAATAATAACAAAAAGTATACATTTTATTTCGTAACTAATTGTTGTATGTTTCGACTGATTTTCATCGTAGTGTTTAATAAAACCTATTATTCTATAGTATATTGTTATAATAATGATATAAATACACTTTTCATGGGTATTCGGACGAAAGTCTAAAAATATGTCGATTTTCCGGAGAGTCGCGAGTTCAAATTAGACAATGTTGACAAATTGACATGTGGTGGTACCGATATCGAAACTCTCATTTTGTGTCTACTGGTGTATTTTCGGAAATTAATTTATATACAAGTACCTAGTACAATGTTGCATAAATGGTATTTAACTACAAGAGAAGGTTCTTATGCATTTTATTACATTTGACACGTTGGGTTATTATGTTATCCGGTGAACGCATAAATGGTGATGGAGGAGAAAGCTGCAGCTGCAGTTAAATTCCTTATATAATACTTATACTAATACTAACAATAATAATAATTTCACGCAACTTCGATTGGATTCGGGTAAAATATTACTACAACAGACGATGGTGGGAGGGGCATTCCTTTTGTTGAAATTTCATTTACCGAGAGCAGAGTACACCTCCACTTAAACGAAGGGGTACGAAATCCAATTAAAACAAATATGTATATGTATATAGGTTTTCTCTCGGCGTTCGAATTTGACGTTTGCGAATTGATACCTTTTACGTGTGCATGCATTAATTTACACACACACACACACACACACACACACACACACACACACACACACACACACACACACACACACACACACACACACACACACACACACACACACACACACACACAAACACACACACACATACATATGTGGTGAACGTGTATATTTGTAGCCAATTGTGTGTTTGAGATATGTAGAGGATTAATGATAGGGTATACAGGTCTGCAATTTATGTGCGCATATACGGTATATTGTATATACGTAAAGTGTAAGTGTACACACTGTACAAATAAAATGTTCGCTCGTCCCGTTAGTACGATTCGGCGAGTATTTCTCTTGTCCGCAGGCATAACAAAATATACACAAGATGGCCAACTGCTATATAGTGTAATTCTGCATATTAATTCGCGAATCAATCGGCCGCCATTTAAAACGAGGTAAATGTGGGTTATCGTGTAATACTCGTACATTACGAATTTATGGTACAAGAATATTAATAATATTTTTTGTAGTAAAGTGTATTTAGAATACATGTAATAATATATTTCATGAACACCGTAGGTTGTGTTTGTTGTATTAGTTAGCGGACAATAAAAACAAGTCTTCCGTGCATTCTGTATCTTGTATTTTATACAGGTAGATCTATAGCCGTTATTGGAACTAATATTCAACATAATGTTATCTTATTTTAAATTTAGTCATTATATTCAATATATAATTTTATTTAAATTACAGAACATAACAGAATCGACACTGCTGTATGGTCGGTGATCTGAATTGAATATTTAGACCAATTATTGGGATCTGATTAAATCGGATGTTAGAAACGATAAATCATAATTATTTATGATTCCCGCTGCTTGTCTGGCCATCGAAAAGAGATTATAGTCATTGAGCGTTATCGTAAATCGTCTTTTTTTTTATTTCTATCAGACAAATAGCCACATAGTACGCATTCTATCAGTGAACACGTGATTGCAAAAGGAGCGTATAAATACAGTATTGAACCGTTTTTATTCTGCGCATGCATAAGCACCATATCATAAATCTAGAAATTTTATTAGTTATCAATATATAATCACGGAACTGATAATATACATTTAAATTTTTCAACAAACAATAGACATTCATTTGTATTTATTTGTATTGAACCATATGCAATTAAACACTAAATATACACACATAATATAGGTACCCGATGTATTTTATTTCTGTTGAAAAATAAATAATTTCTTATTGATGGAATTCATTTTTTCCAACACTATAGTCGTACCAGTGAAAAACATTTAACTCTACAACTGTTTTATATTATTGTATTAATAATACTTAAGTAATGACTTATATATATATTAATTGTAGTTGGTGTTACCAAACTCAAAGAACCCAAAGGATATCCAAGACAATGGTGGGCAAATAGAGTACAGCCTGATCTTATGTTGTTGGAATTAAGAATTATTTCTGTTTTGAAAAGATGATGTCAAAAAAAAGTCATGTGCTTTTAAAGTTTATAAATTGTTTATATGTGCTAATGTACATCTATTCCTTATGTATATCAATATATATTTTATATGGGGTTGGTTGTGGTCGAGATATGCGGTCTGTGCATATTTCGGCGCACGAGGTCCCTAGTTCGACTTCCAGGTAGCAAATGTGTCATAATTAGTGTCATAATCCTGTTTAAATGTAGTGATTGTGTTTTATGATGACTCTTTCCGAAATATCGTTCTCCAGTTTCATTAATCATTCGATAATAGATAAATGTTTCTAACTTTAAGTAAAAATTAGTTGCCTACACTCGGCCGGGTCTCTGTAATTTTGTGAACCTTTTGTTATCATCTATATTTTAGTGTCACTTCTTCGATGTTCTTTGGTTAAAATATCTTGTTTATGTATTCTAAATATAATGTACTGAAATACTAATATTTTGTATTAATTAGCTCATAAAATAATACAACATGATAACGCGCATTAACCTGTGTGTAATAAGATGTCTGGATTATTTTATATATCTGGTTATTTTAGTTCATTCAAAAACATTTTACAATATAGTTATGTTATAATGCTGTTTTGTACGGAATGTAGTGGCAAAGAAAATGTAAATCGCAGTTTGTTGAACTTACAATATGTACATGTTCCGTGTATGTATGTCATTAACTAGGAGTCAAAAAATGTACACATGTTCAAGTATTAGATACTGTACTTTGTATAATATTACATTATGGTATCTACACAGTGTATAGGGAATATATAATATATATATATATATATATATTATATATTTTATTATAATGAAGGTACAAATAAAAAGTTTGTTTAAAGTTACTTTGAAACGTCATTACTAAAACGAAGCCTATACAAAATGGGGCACACGTTACGTATTTGTGTATGTATAGTTTTGCCGAAAGTTTGTATCCAATTAAGTTAATAATATATATATATATATGATGCTTTCGTTATATTATAAAAAATATATATGAAAACGTTTTATATAATATGTTGCATTTCAAGTATACCTACATAGCATAAAGTTTTTATAAGTATTTTACTCATAAACGTGTATCAAATTTATGACTTGGAGTGCGTAAGTCATTCAAAAGTATTTATTTCAATTTCTCAAATAAATTATTATTGTTGAAAGAAATAATGTATATTATAGACCGATCAGACTATATAAAAATAAAAATAAGTCGTTGGCGCCGCATTCATTTCATAACTCACGAAAAGTTTAGTGTCACGTTTTCATTAATGTATTTTATTCGATTTTGTGAAACTCTGCGTCGATGAAATTTTCTAATAAAATGTCAATAATCTACTTTAAAATTTATTCAAACGATTATGCGATAACACTTAAATTTTCAGCGCGACCACAGGTGGTAAATTACAATTTTTAACGATTGTGCACTCAGTGTTCTAAATAAATATTATATTATAGCATATCATATATATTTATATAAATACATTTATAAATGAATGGACTGTATTTTGGTCATTATATAATAATCCGGTATGAAAATTGCATAATTAATAACATCAGTATATTGTTTTCTTCCACGAATTATATCGATGATAATCACTAGATTTTTGGAGGTAAACAATATAATCATGATTGATATCAAATATTTTGTTTATTTTTTATTTTTTTATTAGTTTTTATGAGGGTTCGTTTTGAAAGTCACCAAACTTTCCACAGTCCGAAACATCGTAATAAATTTTACCAAAAGTTTATAAATTGGGTTGAAAATGGTAAATAAGTAAAAAAAAAAAGTCATTCAACAATTTTCTACCAAAATCTAATCTTCTGTAAATAACCTAAAAATAAAATCCTACTTCCAAAAGCGGGACAAAAAGCTTCCGGTGTAAAATTTGTAGAGACAACAGGATGCAATCCTCAAAAATGGGACAATCGGACTGCCAGTTGGTGACCCCTGTTCTAAAGTATAAATATCACCAAAAATATATAAAATCATTTTTTTTCCAATTTCCAAGATATTTAACTTAGTCGATAAAGTGATATTATTGTAAATATATCGTAGACTGGATAAGTGTTGGGCGTAGTCCATTATAGTTTATGTATATCTATTTATATGTGCGATAAGAATTCATGTGTGTAATTATGGAATTATGTATTTCTTATATATATATATATATACGACGATATAAAATATTTTTCTGACAAATTTTTCCTAATTTATATTTATTATACCATGTATCTAATTTAACTTCATTTTGAGAATATTTCATCCACACCCTGGGCTAGACTTATATGAGAAAATCATATATTTTCAATAGAAAATTTAAGCAAAATCTTTAATATTTTTTCCCGAGTTTTTCTCGGAATGGAAATTTAATTAAAAATTTAAACCTCTAGCTAAAGATGGATTATATATTATGCCTAGTGAATAGTTGCATATTTATTGCAAAGAAAATATTTAAATAATCGAAATAATAAACATAAAAAAATATACTTGGATTATAAAAAGAGGAAAATTGAAGATTAACTAATTTCTGTACAGCAAATTAAGTAGTTAGCTATAAGTTTAAATTTTTATTTTATTATTTTTTACATTTTTGTTGAAGTGAATCTAAAACAACAAATTTTTGTGAAATTTTCAGTAGTCCACGATGAATATCTTGAGGTAAATTTATACTGCTATAAATGGTCAACTTTTTCTAATATTCACTGATATACTCATTTATTCCTATTAATATTGTTAATTTTCAATATGATCTTAACAGGTATTTTTCAATTTAATTTTAGTATTTTAGTACTATTATTTAAAAATAAATTAATAAAATAAACATTTATTATAATATTATAACAATTATTTTAATAAGGCTCCTAAAATTGTTAATTAAAATACTAAAAGTTAGGCGTGTCCCTGTAAAACAAAAGTTAAATTATTATAAATGACTATATTGTATATAATAATAAAGGTTTAGTCTTATTTTATTTTAATCACACCCTTGATTATGAAGAAGGCCTTTACATTTTTTTTTCCTGTAAAAAGAAAAATTTTAAATCGAGAAAAGGGCTTCATAAAAATATTGTTACTAAAGTGCTTTAAAGTGCTTTTTCAAAATTCTCAGTATTCTCGTAGAAACACCTTAAAACTCAGTAAACATTATGGTACGTTTTTCATGATATCGGCGAAAGTTCTTTTAGTTTAAAAATATTTTTATAGGGATGTGAAAATTCTCTTAAATATATTTATATTGATTTAAAATTGACATCGTAATGTACTTAAATTCAAAAAATGTATAAATTGCAAATTGTCGTCGTAAGGCATTTAAAGATAGAGCAAAGGTAAAATAAGTAAAATTTATATTTATATCAAAGGTGGACATTTTCAAAATATTTGTTTGCGAATTTGTAATTTCTCATCATATTTCTCAAAAGTTTAATTCGTGTAAGTAAGAACTCGTATTTTATAAAGATATTTAATAAATTTTGAATATCTCTGAGCACAATTTATAGTATTTAGAGTTTGAAGAAATATAATGCATACTTAAATATTAAACACTTGTCAAAATCGCTGTTCAAGTACGATAATAGTTGCATCCACTTTACAATATTAAGATAATAATACACCCACTCAAAAGTCAAAACAGTGAGAATGTCTGAATGATGTTTGATTATTTATTAGTATCAACTACCTACATACCAGAAAAGAAACGTAATGGCTTTATACAGCATATTTTTTATTAATTTATTCTTAAAAATTATAGTCAATATATTCCAATATTATTATAAGCTAAATCATATCATAGTCCTAAAAATTCTGTATACATATTATCTTTTATTGAGGAACAAAATAAGAATATAATAACTAAATAACTGAACGAAAAAATCAAAAAATAAGTTTTGAATTTAATATGTATTTCGAATATTCATGTATTTTTTGAATATGACAATTCTAATATGGTTGTTTCATAAACTACTCAATTATCTGAAATGATATTTCCATCAATCATCATTCATATACAATAAAATATCACCATATTCTTTGTTTTAGTATCCTATATAAGCTACCAGTACACAGAAGAGATTGAAATATGAATTCAATAACATTTTCTGTATTGTTATTTCCATTTTTCAATATGAATTATATACGTAAAAATATCTGAATGACATTTGTTTTTTATTCTTATTTTTTTTTCGTTAAGAAATATATTTTTAAATTCTGAGTGGAGCGGGTTTTTTAAACTCTCAGACTAGATATTTTAAAATCTAATTTTAACTTAAACGACTCTTGCTAGATCAATTTAAATACAATTTTTCACTTAATTAAAAAACTAACTCTCGCTATTTTGTTTATATTAATTATAGTTGATAATTAATTTAAATAAAAGTTGCATCAAGAAAGCTAATTAAAATGGTAATTGTATTTCGTTACACGATCGAAAATTTGTTACTTATATTTGTTACATAAGTTTGCGTCTTAAACACTTTAATTAACTAAAATAAATTGTGTGCTTTTTATCGATTTTCGAATGAGTTTGACATTTCCGTTTAAACTAATATTTCCATTAGCCATATTTTGAGTTTACAACATTTCATCCGGACAGTATTTAAGTAACTTAAAAAAATTCTTGTCAAAAAAAGGTTCAAAATATACAAATACGGAACGGAATCTATTCTAAATATTTTTTGAAGTACCTACCTAGCAATTTATGTCTCCTACAATAAATGTATATTAAAAGCAAAATATTCCGTTTAAATGCAAATTAATATTATAATTAAACAACATTTGAGGGGAAATTATTACGAAACGTAGCGCGTATTACAGTATATTTAAAAAAAACAGTCAACATTTTTATGAATAAATAGTTGTTTTTTTTTAATAAACGCCTAAACTACTCAATTTAAAAAAATCTAAACATTCCCATAAAAATAATTGTTTTGGGTATCTATTGATTTTTTTGAAATACATGAATTGTTTTCAACAGTTACATCGCAAAAGCATGACTGATATATACTGTAAGAAGTAAAAAGTAAAAAATGAAAAAAAAAACGTTGTTGAAATAATAAAATCAGTTGTGACGTATCGTTACATTTTAATGGTTTTCAGCGCGCGGTTAGGTTATATATTTTACGGAATTTAAACATAAAAGATAACTTGGTATTTGTATATTGTATATATGTGGTATATATGTTGTACAAGTAATAATAATATGTTCAAAGGAGAAATTTCTATACAAATACACAATATCACGTTAGAATAACAATTATTGTAACACTAAATTATTTAATTTGTCGGGAATCACGACTGTAATTAGATATTACGCCGTTAGCACGCGAACGAAATAATTAATTATAATTCATAATGCTTTGTACGAAATTTAACAAAAATATATATAAAATATAAAATGAACAGTTTAAAATTATCAGAATAATGAATTAATCATTCAAATTTAAAAAAAAATTTAGTTTTTAGAAAAGATTTTTCGAGGTTAATAAAATTCTAAAAAATCTAAGTTAAATCTAAATAATTAAATGATAACACTTTAAATAAAAATAACAATAATGATAAACCATAAATTATATTTCATTAAAATAAATCGTTCATATATAGATGGTGGAAGTTGGTCCATCGTCTTTTTTTGTTCTCGGACAGGATATTGTATTATTATTAAAAGGTAGTTTTTCTGTATGTTTAGGAAACCTATCTGAAATATCGAAAATTACTTCTTCAAAATATCAGCTAAAACTAATTTTCAATCAAAAAACTCTTTTCTCTAAAATTCCGGCTCCATTTCTTCTAAAAGAAGATAAGAGATTCTATAAAATGTATTTTCTCCTTCACATGGTTATAGTACATAGTATATATACTTGAATTTAGAACATAATTAAAAAAAATATATATATAATGAATAAATAAGTTGTAACTTAACACTATCCTTTATCGTACCAATTTTATTGCAAAATGTATGTTTTCCAATTAAAAAAAAATAAATACTTATTGATCTTGAAATAATTGCAATACGCGTTTAAATATTTTTTCTACCGAAAGTTAACGAATTGCATTATGAAATATTAAAATCCTATATGTTTTATGTACTGATTTTTCAAATAATTTACATTGAAGTTTATATTACTCTGTATATATATATATTTTATTGTTCGTTTTTAAAAATAAATATGACTAAAATTGGAAAACAATTGCCATAAATATATTGAAATCGGACTTTAAATAAAAAATTTTATATTCAAAATTAATTTACAACAAAAATAAAAATCCTGTGATAGTCAAAAACGGTTAAAGTATGCTATGTTATAATATGATATATTCTTTGTTATCTAAAATACAGTTTTAGACAAAAAGAAAATAGAAAACGTACGTTGAAAATTGATTTTTAAGATATTATTCGGGCAGGCGAAAATGGTAGTTTGACATTTGATTTATATATTTTTTAACACTTGCAATTCTATAAAAATAATATTAATGATAAAACAAATATTGTTTAATAACTAATAAATTTTGTTGATATATATTATTTTACTATACTAAACATACTCGTATATTAGTACGGTTGTCGTTACGCGTTTACGTTCTATGTCGCCGTAACGCTCTACCGTCACACGTAACTGTCACCAATGTCGCGCGTTTCCGTTACGTTCTTCTGTCATACGTAACTTAAGGAATTTATCCGTAGTTCCGTAGTCTGTATACGAGAAAACGAGAACGAGAAAAAATCATACAGCGGCAAATGTATCGAATTTATCAGCTTACGGGTTTTCCCAGTATACCTACCTACCCTATTTATACACACTACATATTACATAGAAACATAGTATATATCTACTATTATATTACGTATATATAATATATATATATTATATTTAATTTCACGGGAAATACATTTCCGTGATTTCACGTGATTTAAATTCACGGGGTTTAAAATTCTTATTTCACGTGAATTCTTTTCACGCGATAACGTGAATTGAAATTCCCGTTCAAACCCGAGACCTCTAATATGTATCTATTATTTCGCCCTCTAGTGAGATTTTTGGATATTTGTGGTCTATAATTGATACAATCTATACCAGTCGACAACACTTTTTCCGGCCCAAAGTATGTACTTGGGTATCATGATATGTTAATATCACCATGGCCGTCGTATACATATTGCTATCGTAACAGCTATTATTGTATAATAGTACTAGAGGGCACGTGTACGATTGATTCGTTCTGTCAGCGAAAGGAGTGTGAGACAGCTTAATAGGCGTGCGTGTGGCCCTCCGACGACCGCTCTTAATAGGACCGTTCAGTGTATGATATTGCACAGTGAGTTGTGTTAGATACACCTTCAACAAAGTTTTGAATGAATTGGGAAAATTTTATAGTGTTGGACTTTATACAGGTTTTCAATTTTTTTTATTAAAAAATATTATTTTTTTTTGAAAAAAAATTACAAAACACCACTCTGCGAGCATTTTAAATTCCCGTTTTTTTTTTTTTTTTTTTTTTTTTTAACACATTTTAAACAATAAACTATAATTACAAAAAAAAAAAAAAATGATACGGCACGTTTGCGTTTTTAAATCACGGCAATTAATCATCCAAAGTAAAAAATATATTTATAATATATTTCAATATCCATACGGGAAACGGGTACGAAACGCCAGTCGACCCATTCATTTACGTATATTTTATACTTTCATTATACATTTTAATTTTCATTATCAATTTGACTGATGGACTGTTGGAATAAGAATGAGTAGTTTTTGACCAAAAAAATAAAAATAACAAGCTTAGAGTTGTGGAAGCTCTTTATCCTACTCTACTTATATATTACTCTAACCAAAACCAATAAAATTAATAAAGTTATAAATATTGATACTGGTAACTATGGAAACGAATTGTAAAGACAGACGGACGTACGGACATAAAAAAAAATATATATATATATATATATTTTCCAGTGTGTTAAATATTTCAGTTTCTGTTTCTAAAATTACTAATAAATAGTAAAGACAGTTCATTGTTCAATCAACAATCTCCGTAATGATTATGAATGTGTTTGACATGTTCTTATCAAATAAGATAAAAGAAAATATTAGTTTTAGAATATTGGACGCAATGAAGGAGTAGAACATAACACACAATATATATTTAAAATAAATAGTTGGAATGATAATTTTATTTAACACTATAATTTTTTGAAAATAAATTTCAAAAACGTTAATTTTTCGGAATATTAAAACATAAATACATGGATAAAATATAGTCTTATTGAAAATAATATAAAATATGATTATATTATCGGTTATATTTATTTGTATTATAAATAAATGGCTGTTTTATTAGATACGAAGTATAGGTATCTAATAACTATCAACCTCCTAATTATTTTAAAATTTTTAGAATTCCATATTTTTAGTGTTTGTGTGGTATTTATTTTTCAACATTTCAGTGTTCACAGTTATTAACAATAATATAAATCCAAAATGTTAGGGTTAAAATGTTACTCATTTAATTATTACGCATTTTTGATTTACTAGTTTTTAGTAATCCGATTTTCTTGACCATTTTATTTATTTTCCCCAAATTTGTATTCAACTGCCTATTTTTATATTCAGAAAAATATTTTTCATTATTTTCTGAATTTATTTTGAAAATAATATATCAGTTTCCAATAAATTACACATTACACAGGTTTTATTAAGATAATGAAAAAAAAAAATCAATAATAATATGTACATTGTACAACATATTACAATATAATATATTCTTTAAAAGTTAAAAGTTATAAAATATATCATGTTTTTTTTTTTTTGTAAAAATTATAATATAATAGAATACATTTTAATCATCCAGATGAACATATAATATAATAATTTTGAAAATAATATAATCTACGGTTTGTTATAATACCAGTATAAAGGGGTCAGGGTCCCTGTTAAATATAAATTACCCATTGGATTAACTCCCTTCACTGGGTAATTTATATTTAACAGAGACCCCAACCAATTACAATACTACAAAATCGACGGGCTGACGACTCTATCGTAAATAGACTGTCTCAGATTTTAAAACTTTGGACATAAACATGTGTATTATTGAGTAGAATCCTATTTTGTGTTCTGTTGAAATCGGACTTTTATGAGCAGTACCATGATAGTCACCTAATTCAATTTTGAATACTTCGGAAAATTGATTTTTCCACGAAATTTATAAAACCATTAAAATATAACCATAAAACTACAATAATTTATGATAGGTGACGTGATTTTTTTCTATTTCCCGGTTTTAATATTCCCGTTGGCCATCATGCGTCCAACACGTTAGCTTAGTTTTTTGGAAATCAAACATAGTGATGATTTATCAATCGATATTTCGGGTCAAAAATCTCGGTGTGATATCTATTTTCTGTTTTCCGAAAAATAGTTATTTAAAGTAGCAAAAAAAAAAAAAAAATGTTTAATAATAAATTTTTTTCATTTTAAAGAAAATTGTATTTATAAAAATTATAAGACCAATAATAATAACAATAGTAATAATTCTGATATGAATAACAAAACTTTATATATATATAATAAATATACATCATGGAATTTGATTTTGAAAATTGAATTCTTTAAAGTTCAATTTCCTCGTAAAATGGACTTCACTGCGAGATTTTCCGACCGCAAATGTCTGTACCGTACATTTTATTTTTTATTTTCATTTGCGAAAAGAGCTAACTGAGATGACCAGGAAATTGAAAAAAATAAAATCGAGTAACTCATCAATATACATACATGTTTTACCGAATGTCAATAAATCTTTTTGGGTGAAATCAATTCCACGATAAATTCAAAATCGAACTAGATATATTATGTGCACGGTAAGTATATATTATATATATAGAGGTATATGGTACATAAAAGTTCGCGATTTGGACAAAATATAAAATAGGTTTTTAATTCCATTCACCCGATAATATGAACTTATTCCCGAGGTTCGGTCGTTAAAACCTGGATCACTCTGTATGTACACGTATGTAAAATATAGTTTTTACGAGGGATGAAATAGGATGGGAATGGCGCGGAGAGAAAAAAAGGAAGGTATTCAGCACTTTGCACAAGGAATTATAGCGGAATGCCTTCTGAGGGTCCTGAATTGGTCATGAACACATATATACACACATGCACACACTTATTCGCATTCACACATACATATATTTTATAGATAGAGCTATACACACGGGTACATATACAGCCGTACAGGGTGTATCAAAAATACTTATTTTGGAGGTTAATAATGAAAAAAATACACCATTAAGTTATCTAAAACTTATTTCTTTGCAATATTGAAGTACGTATTATAATATATTTTAATCAGTCATATCTGGCAGTTGTAATAGTACAAAAAACGAGCCATTTATAGACGAATAAAAACTACAAAAGATATTTTGATTAGATTTTCAGATTTTACAGTGAACATTAATTATTGTAAACATTGGCTTTGAGTTATATTCGAGGAAGAGAAAAACACAAACAAAAAATGTGTATTATTAATGAAGAAGACACCCACATACCCGTTTTTTAAGGGGTTTTGTATAGGCAATATTTTATGAAATAAAAAAAAATGAAAATCCAACAATTTAAAATAGAGGAAATAAAAAATAAATTACAAAGAACAAAATTATCTAGTGATTGATGGAGCCGATTTTTGATATATGAATTTTTTCATGTAAATTTCATAAAATTCATAAATTCATCAAAAAATCAATATTTTAACAGTTCATAAAACGTGTAAAAATGCATATATAAAAAATCGGCTTCATAATAAATCACTAGATAATATTTGTAGTAAGTTGTTATTTATTTTTTTTTTTTTAGATATTCCTATCATCTTATCATCTTTCACGGTTTTATTTGGAAATAATTATAAAATAATAATAACGATTGTAATTGTAATTCTAACCAGAAATGTAATAAATAATATTAATAATAAAAAGTAAAAAAGAAAAATACCACTATTTTTCAGTTATCAAAATTTAAATTTCATATAATTTTGTATTATTTGATATTTTTCGTTATCCATGAATTAGTGTTGGCAGGGCTATGTCACTGCCTATGTTTCTGTGTAAAGTAAATGGGTGGACAAATTTTGATAACAGATATTGTACCCTAATCACTATAATCAGCGATTTTAAGATGCTTGCATTAATCGATAAAATATATAGGTAATATATATATAATATATAGCGGAATTAACGGTACTGACTTCGGGGCCCGTTCTCAGTTTTACGTTGGATGGTAACTTCAAGGCCGGTTTTTGAGGCCTCCTCAGTTTTTGTAAACAAACTGTTATCACCTCAAGTGACATTTCTATAATGTTCTGTGGTATTATGATGTCTTATCTGTTATTATTATCTATACGGTATTATATATACGTATTCGGATCGTGTAAGAACGATTTTCGGACGACTTGTATGATTTAATTTTTTATTGACCCGTTGACCCGTAAAACTAGGAGGATTTATTTTTCCAGCACACCCTGTACACACACACACACACACACACACACACACACACACACACACACACACACAGATACATATGATTTATAGTCATTTAAATGGACCCGCAGATACCCTAGTGTGTCGTGTATAACCGCCTACGCGCGTCGATCGCATCCAGCTCGTTATCGGTGTATTATGTATAGGCCCTCTCGTGTTTATTAAATTTCGTCATGACTCGAAATTACACGTCATTATTTTATATATATATATATATATATATATATATACGAGGTGCGCGTGACCCGTTCCCGTTAGAGTTGCCCCAATTTCGACCTCACCTAGTTGTCCATTGCGTATACATCACTGTAAAACGTCAGTTTATTTTTCGACACACCTTTCCGTCCGGCCGACCGACAAATTACAAAAGGAAACTCGTATTATAATATAATAATAATATAAACTATCGTTTACTCTCTCCCCTCCCCTACACAGACCTCCATTACCGTTTCGTTGTGCTTTCGCCTCAGCTATATATAGCAACGCGAAAAAAAAAAGTGTAAAAAATAATCCCGACAATTTATTTTTCAACAAAATTTACGTACATAGGTGGTATATTATTATTATTATCTAAATGCAGTTATTCTACTTTCGAGCGATTATTATTTGTTTAAATTTACAGCAATCATCGAATTATTATTATTATTACGAAAATATTACTGTTTATTATCAGTTAATGGTAACGATTGTTTTTTAAATAATTGTATTACACGCACACGTTTTTTAAAAAAATAGCTTTAAAAACGTGTTTATAAATACGCCCTTTTTGTTGATATACAAAGATATTATTATAGTTATTAACTATACGTACCTAGTAATTACGAACTGGATTTCACATGGAAGACATGATAATTTGATTAAAAAATTGTCTAGATACAGCTAGTAGTGAAAATTGGTCCTTCGGATATTTTTTACAGTTTAATGTAGTATTATTATCTTAGATTTGAAAATATAGATAATTATTACTGGATTCTGTGCAAAGTTCCGTATAATGTTATTTTTGATAGTGTAAAAATGGAAAAATGACTTTTTAATGTACCAACCAGAATTAATTTTCCATCAGAAAGTTATTTATCTAAAAACTCTTGATCGATTCTTTCTAGATATATTTAAAATATCTGGCGTTATTATTTTTAAAATTTTTGGTACCTAATTTTCTTGTGTTTAACAAAACTACCAAAAAAATCAAAACTAATCTCTTTTAAGTACGTACAAGAATTCCCGAGATTTGAAAAAAATTGGAAATACCTTAAAAACAATATTTGATATATTGATTTGGGTGTTTCTCAATTGCTTTTTTCTACACTAGATAGCCGTTTTGATTTCTGACTTATCGTCTCTTCTTCTTTCTTGGTAGCTTCATTTCAATCATATTTTCTTGTGTCTTGAAATTTTTACTATTGAATAGTTTAAAGATTTTTACGGATTTCTAGTAAAGTAAGTTGTTTTTACTGGAAGTATTTTTTTGTCAATAATTTATTTTCACCGACGCAAAGTTTTTGTTTTATTCTCAGTACATTACCAACAGATAAACATCTTATAGACAAGCGTCGTTTTTTATTGTTGTTGTTGTTGTTGTTGTTCGATATCTGTTCTTACATTGTGACGAATAACGATAATTGATGATAAACAACAGTATTATCATAATTAAATGGTATCTAAATGTAACAGTAAATATTCACAGTTAGGAATGGTATTGTGAAAAATTTTTATATTGAATATAAATCCGGTCATTTATTGATTTTTCAACGCTCTTACTTGTAAACACTTTGAAAAATAATACGATAACAGTTATCATATAATACCTAGTGCAACGAACGTGATAAAGCTTAATAACTTAGGTAATATATTATGCAATAAAAATGGACTTTTATATATTGTTATGGTGTTTATTGTATCTATTATACACTCCAGGGGCTGGGACAATAGAAAAAAATATACTGCATTTTGTGATTCATTTATGGCTTAGTTTAAACGAAATCAGTTAACGTATTGTCCGAATAATAATAATAATAACAATAAATGAATACCATTATTTCAGTTTATGGCATATGTACATTCGCTTGGCTGCGTATCCCTGACTTGAGAAAATGTCGGAAACAGTTTTATACTTTTATAGATTCGCTCTAATAATATTGATGTTTTCTTCTTGTTTCAATTCACTAATGATTCAAATAGAGACCAAACAGGGGGAAATAAAATGATTGTGATAGTTTTATTGTACACGTGTTCAATATGATATGATGTATATCGTATTACGGGGAAACAATATTGTAGAATGCAATTTAATATAAGGCAAAACCACTTTTATCAGAATGTTTCGAGAATATTTTAATGCATTCTTTGCGTACATGCATGTCTAAGAGCATTAAGATAAATTACTAGTTTTTTTTTTTTTTTGTTACGGTTTTCTCGAAATAATCCCCATTATTAATGTCGGTTCACATAGAACTCAAGTTGTAAAAACATACAATAGGCAATATTGTATGAGGATAATTTTTGTAAACCCACATTCGTACTTCCTAAATTTGTTATGTAGGTAACTACAATGTTTTTTTCTGTTTTAATCTAGTTTAAGTAATACCAGTTAAAAATACACAATAACTGTAAGTTGTTAGTAACTGTTTAAATTTGTTAAAAAAAAAAATCATTTAAATCATCAATTAAGTGTTAATAGTTTGATTAAAAGTAATTGATATAAGTCAAGTTATTATAGTTAATATTGTTAGTTATTTGCATGTTTTTACTATCTATTTTTATTCGAGAAATAATTTGTTGAATTTCAATAATTGGTTTTTATCGAAATTTTGGTATCTACATAAAACAAAGTATTGATGAAAAATCATAACACATGATATCGAAGATAAAGTTGTATCGTTATGATGTAAAATATTGTTATCATAATGAAAGGTTAAAAAAACAAAAAAATAACGATTTTATTATAAATAAATATTAAAATAAATTATACATTAATATTTACCATTACTACGAAAATATGGAAATTTTTTTAGTCAAATAGATGATTCTTATTCCATCAAGACGTCGCAATGAGTGAATAAATTTTAATTTTGAGAAAGTATTCGAAATTTCTATAAAATTTACAAGGAAATAATAATTGAGGAATTTTGAAAACATTGATATATTATGCGTTAAAAATTTTGGAAATTTTAAACATTTTTATTATAATATAAAATATGAAAATAAATAACGTATCTCAATCATACCCTTGAGTAAGTAAGTAATGAAGAATTTATATACGTCTTCAAAATTGTTATTGGGGCACATATCGATTGTACGGATTATTTTACAATAATCATTTTTTCTCCAACAAACATTTTTGAAACAAATAATGTAGCTAAGTAAAGCTAAGTTTTTAATTTTAAAATTGTTACTATCCATCGTTGATTATTTTATCCTAAATAAATTTTAAATTAAGTTAAAACTAAAAAATACAATGGTATAATAACGCCAGTTTAAAGTGATTTCAGAAAATATAGAGGATTTTAAACAAAAATATAATCAAGTAAATGGTTTTTGGTGGACAAAAATTAATTATCCTTGCCAATTGATTTATTATAATATTTTACAAAATAATGTTTTTACTAGCCGATGACTAAATATTTGAAATTGAAAATTATACGTGGTTGTTAGTAAATAAGTAAAGTGATTTTGTTAATTGAAATGATTTACAAAATACTAGTTTTATATATATATATTTTTTTTTTTGTCAAGTTTTGTGTGACATAGTTATCACAGATGTGTAATGGCTCTCCGTATACTTTTAATACGGGCTACTGACACTAATGATCACGTATGCCTCACAAACACAAAATCGTACAAAGAAAGTATAATAAATTTCCTAAAAAATACTCCTTAGAATCATGTGGTGTGGAGGCCTTTTAAGAAAGCCACTAGAGCCCCAGCGCTGTACGTCAATATGCCATTTTCATTGACTCATTTGAATTTCGCGCCAACGTAAAAACGTTAAAATTAGTGAAAATATTGAGTTGAAAATGCTAAAAATGGTGTTTCGAATTGTTGCTAATAAGTTGCACAATATTGGAAATATTAGGTTAGATATTTATTAAATATAACCTAACCTACCCAGTTTAGATATGATCGGAAAAAGTGGGGGTGCTAACTTTACGCACATTGTGAAAAGTCTTTATTTAAGTATTTATTGGTACTATAGTTTTTATATCTTGTAGTTATGAATTTAAAATCATCGAATTTCCGTAGTATTTTTCACAATTGTAATTAAATTATAATAGTAGGTATATATTTAATCGAACTTTTGAACATATCTACTTGACGAAAATGGTTATATATAAATTCGAGAACAAAAAGTCTGAGTGACTTTTTATGTGCGGAGTAGGCACCTACTATGTTTTATTTTATATTTTTTCATTTTACATTTTGTTTTATCATACATTTATATTTTACACCCATATTATATTTAACAGTATATATTTCTTGAAATTGTGATCTTATTTTTAGTGATGTTGTGTAAAACATGTTACACTCATATAATTGTATAAAAAGTTCTTATAAAAATCCGAGACTTTTCAAAATCAATTTTTGGATTACTTATTTTGTTAACCTATTCATCGGAAACACTTTAGGAGTGAACGACTTTCTTCTAGAAAGTGAACGCCAATTACCGCCGTAGGTTGAACATTTTTAAAATTTATTAATAAAAAATATTATTTCCGATAAAATACATAAACCGAAGTATACAAATCGCATTCTAAAAAGTTCTACAAAAGTAATTATACGAATGAGGTGTTTTACTCAATTAAAGTTAAACTTACAATCAAACGGGGTTTCAAATTTAAGGTTCTGCTCCTAAAAGTTGTTGAACTTACATATAGTCTCACATAAAAGGAGTTGCACTTACAAGGAGTGGCATCCGGTAGGTGTTGCTCTCAAACTAGTGATAAATATTATAATATAGGTATTATAATACTCACGGAAAGTAGTGGAGTTCAAATTTTAGAGTTTGTCGTGCAAATTCGTGCTAATGGTATGCTAAATATTGGTAAAGTAATATTACCAATATTGAAATTATTTTTCTTTAGCGGGGGTGGCATAACAGGTAAATTAAAAAAAAATTAATTTTCCCTGGTAAAAAATATAGTGCGAATTTCGGAGTTTGTCGGGCCAATTCGTGCTAATTTCATGTTAAATATTGGCACACGTAAATAGTAAAAATTCCCAATGGAGGGAGCAGCGCAACGTACGTGTTATAATATTGTATTCGGCGGGCTTATAATCATTAATGTCGGTAGTTTTCATTTACGTAATAAAGATACTCTATAAAGGTTCTTTTTTCAAATTTTCAGTAGTTTTCTTAATGTGCTAATTAGAATAAGTTACTCATGGAAAATATTTTTACCTGAAAAGTCCTACTCAGCTCCTTCAAAATTAAATTACTTTATACATTTCTAGAAGGTGGTCAAAATGTGTCAGTACGTTAATATATTGCTGTAGTAAATTATGCTGTAAATTTTAAGTTTCCGGCTCGATTAGTATCTGATTTATAAAACTTTTTCTTAATTTTTGGTAGCTTTTTCTTACGCATAAGAAAACTACCAAGTAAATTTGAAAAATAACCTCTTTAAAGTAACAAATAGAACAAATTTTCTACTATTAGATTCCTTCTACTCGAAAAGGGTATTCACACAAAAAAGTCAATGTACAACCAATACATTCCTGGACGCTTAGAATTTAAAAGTAATAGCATTAATAGAAAACATATTTTCATTATAATTAGTTATATATATATATAAATTAATGTTGAGAATTATTATACTTTGTTGTTTAAGTAAATATGACTATAATAATATATTGTTTTATTTGATACAAATAGCAATTATATTATTATGCACCTAAATAAATAGTGTACTGTATTTTCCAAGTTAATGTTTGATTCAAATTGAATATAATCGATTATTATTTTTCATCCTTCAAACATGTACAGTTAAGCTTATTTGAGCATTTTAAAATTTCATTTCGATAAAATCGTTAGACATTTGATTACGGTTCAGTAAGTCTATTGATATCTAATGATATATTTAGAGGAATGTGATAGGAATTCTTTTTTTTAAGGACTTTTGTCACGTTTTAGTATCTCCAGAAAATGTTTCTAAGTCTCTAATACCTATTGTTTGTTATTATTGATTTAATAACGATAATATTGTGATGGACCACACTACAGAGTCACACTATATAGTTTATCACGTTTATGATTCGAAACGCTTTAAAACAAAAACTGGAAACATTCACCGAATATATAAATGTATATTCGATATAAAGTGAAGTACACAAGTGCATATTAGAAACAGAAAATTTTTATTTCGTATCATTAATATCAATGGGTGTGCAATATATTTTATTAACTCACCTTTAGAAATTTCTATTCAAATTCCAATAATATTTATTGTCAATATTGTATTCTTTCATAAATATATTCCTCATAAAAAAAAAAACCGGAATAAATAAGATGGAACAATAGAGTTTGGTTTGAAAAGAAAAGTACGAAAAAAAATTTATACGAGTGTCGGTACGTGTTTGAAAATATAATGCGAATTTCTATTAGGAATTTTTTATTGGAAAAATTGAGTCATGGATATGATATTTATTATGTGTAAATGTTACAGTAAAAGTCGTAGTTCATGTGTTCCATAGATATAATTTACAAACAGGCACGTACAGGGGTGGAAGGGTTAACCAAAAAATACTACTTATATTTATAGTATATATATATATATATATATATAAGAATACTATATTATATTGAAAACAAGAATTTCATTAAATTCCCAAAAAGATTCGGTTTACTTCGTGATTTTATTGTATACATTTTAATAAAGTAAGTTGGAATTTGTTTAAATCAATAAATTCATCACTTCGCTATACATCAATAATAATTAATAATATACATACACAAATATTTTAAATAAAATAAATTATTGAATATATATTGAATAAAATAAAGCTATACATTTTTATTTATGTACTAGATAGTTGATATTTTATAAAGTGACCACTGCATGTATTATTGTTATCACTGATAACATCTGTGATATGTAATTACAATATGCCGTAGTCCTTTTCTAAACTCATAAATTATTAGTCTTCTAAACGTATGTCATGTACATAAATAATAATTGTATTATATATGATCACATAATATGTATATTATACTTAAATATATGTGAAAGATAAACATTTTTTATAATTTAATTTAAATATTTTTGGAATAATGAAATGTCCAATTATGAAATATTTTAAATTTTGTACCTTCGATTTAAATAATCCGTTTTTAGTTAACTACAAAGTTAAACGGTTATATTATCGATTAAAATCTATTTTCAGATAGGTGCACATTACATCTAGAACTCAATCTAAATTATTTATTCTGTTGCAATCGCTTCCCGTTGTATCACGCAAAGTTTCGATAGTTGTCCTGCAGAGTTTAGCTATTTCTTCGTTAATGGAGTTTGGTTGGACTACACGATTGTAGTTCCGAAAATGGGATTTCGAGATTAGAGGCCGTAATATAATTAACAAACGGAAATTGAAATTTTTTAGGGTAAAACAGAGAAAAGGTTATAGTGATTATTTGTAATTTTTGTGGTCCTATTTTTTTTTTATTATAAAGGCATAGTAAACTACGCGCGTTTATACATTTATTACTGTTTATTGAAAATCGATGAAATCTAATGAGCAACATGAATTGAGTAGACTGAATAATTTCAACAGGATCACTTATCCGGCGAAACATTTTTATGTCGTATTTCTGTGGTCAGTATATGAATATTTTAAGAAGTCATATAGATATCCTTAAAATATAATAATAATAAAATTTAAATTAGAACATTTATAAAACATCCAAATTATATCCACTACTACTGTATAGTATAGGAGATAATTTGGATATCCAATTATAAATTATACGTTATAAAAATAAGATATATCCATATCTTGAATTAGAATATCGGTTGGAAATCTTAAGGATAATTCATAGTACTATTAGGGAAAAAAGTTAAATAAAAAATGATATTTATTTAACCTTTTTCCATATATTTGTGTTTTCTCCTGGCATTGCTTGAATAATCGAATAATAATTAAGTGTTGTTACAATTATGTATTTTATAAAAAATTCTTAATCAATCGATCGCGACATGCATTGGCCAACGATCAAATCCTGAATACTTATGTACTTGAATAATTTCGTGCACCAAGCAAGTTGTAGATGGATATTTTACTATTTTATTAAGTTTTTTCACTGTACAATCAAACACCAAGTATGCTCAATAGCGTAGTACGCAGTTAAATTTTAAATTAAAAATAAATATTAATATTTATTTCATTAAAAATATGTAATATTCATATATAGTATTATTCATAATAAGAATGTATCTCATAATTTATTCTAAAATTTCTTTGTTTCGTTTAATCGTCCAAAAAGCAAAATTTTCTTTTTTTTTCATATTTTTTGTACGAAATATGTGTGCACGACACAAGTATATAATGATATAGAAAGACAAAAATTTAATATACTTAATAACACGACATTATACTAAGTTTTCTAATCTATAACATCAATGTTATCTTTTATGACATTTATCCTTCAGTATTTTTGTTTAAATTGATAACGTATAGTTTGTATTAGTCATTAAACATTATATATACGAGTACAACAATTATATAATTTAATGTTGAGTTACATACTTACATATATACATATTTAGTTTGCAGTAATACATACATATATTATACAAATTTAGATTTAAGACATTAATGATTAACGAATACTGTTTCAATCAAACAAAAAACGAGTACAACAAGTATAATGTTAAAAAGACAACAAAGTTTGTAAACAGAAAAAATCGAATATTTAGGAAAGTTTCATCCACTGCAGGTTCAACCAGATTAGGTGTCACGCTGAATTTAAATTTAAACCGTTAACAAATCCTTATTTTGTGAGATACTTTTTTGCCCTTTTAAATTGTATCCATTACGATATTTTAGTAATAAAAAACAAATATATTAAAAATATTCTTATATATTTGTATTTATTTCTTATACCTTTATTCAATATATATACTATCAAATTCAATTTTGTAAATTTTATCTAAACGATAAATATACATATTTATATCGTGGTTGTTTTAATATATATATATTTTTATATATTTTATTTATTTTTACATAAGAATCCATAACCGTTTAATTTGTATTGTTCTCATGTTTCAAAATATACAATGTTTTTGAAATGAAGTACCTATTACGAGTATTAATATACTTTGAAGATAAATTCTTCAATTTTTATGAAGAAGACAAGTACAGAAATATAATGATATGTTGATATAATGTATATATATTATATATATTTTTTTTTTTGGTCCAAAATGGTTCTACGAATATTTATATTCAAAGATTTAAAACCACTTTTGAGTGTCATTTAAATATTTTAATAATAATTATTACTTAATTATTAATTGGGATTCTTAAATAATGATTTTCTTAAAAAATTGCGTAATACAACAATATAAAAATATAAATATAATAAAACATATATTATATTAACATCCTGGCATCTAAAAAAATTATGCATCACATAAGAAGAAAAATGAAAAAAGTGATATTAGAGTTAAAATATTTATATTAAAATGTATAGGATACAACGTTTCAGAGGCGATCACATAAGCTCTTGCAAAGTATATATTAATTAACAAAAGATTTACAGTGATTTAATAAATCTTAAAAATGATTATTGTACATTCGATATTGTACTATATAATAAGTAAAAGATAAGATGTGATTATATTTAAAATGTTGTCTTTTAAATTATTTAAAAATAATCATTATACAAATATTTTATCACTAAAATTATTTTAAAATACTGTTTTGTTTGTTTTTCGTAAACTTATTTTTGAACAAATGTCGTGATAACACAAAAATATAAAGTGATACGGACACGGAACAACCTATAGATTATAATTACTTTTAAAATATATTTATACATTATTTAATTGTTGAAATTTGCATTTTATTAATTTCATAAATATGGATGATATTTCGTCTTTTTAATACTTTAAATATCAATATTATATTTATAAAGTAGATAAAAAATAATAAAAAATATATAACTAATTTGTTTTTTTTTTCTATTAGATTATGATTGGATTTTTTAATGTCCTCATTATTATATTTTTAATATCTGCTCTAGAGATTTAAAAAAATTATTTCTAGTTGATACATTTCAAACGGATTATTTTGGAATTTTGGAATAATATAGTGATTTGGTCCGAATTACTCAGCAAAAGAAGCCTATATCCTTAGTATTCCTTCGCATTAATTGTTTTATTATTTTCAGAATCGGTATTAGAGTTAAGTTTATTTTAAATAATTCAGTCGTTTGGTTAATTCATTATAAGAATTGGTTCAACAGATTTCATAAATGAATAATATTAGAGGGATGTCGATTAAATTCGAACCGTATTTATTAGTCGGTCGATAAATTGCCGAGATACTTATTTCAAAATGTGTACTTTTTTATAGTGTTTCAATAAAATAAGACCAAAATCTATTTTATAGGTTGCCATTAAAACCGATTGGTTGTCAAAACGTATTAATGACGAGTTCAACTTTTAAATAATATTATATTCTTAAACTTTATACGATTAAAAACGAAATGAGGGCACACTATATATATATATTTCTTAATATTTTATTTGGGTCATTTTTAAAGTTTAACTGTTAGCGATCCAAGTATAAAAATATTCCCAATAGGATTTTTTTTATTTTAGAACGTAAATTATTTTTATTGCATAGGTCTTTCGCTGTACTTCATTAAAATTGAAAATATTATCGTATTTGATTTATAAACGAGAGTATTCCGATCCAGAAATTGAAATAATGTCTCCCGTTTTGTATAATGTATGTAATGCTAAGTCACTAAGTTGTTTCGCGTTTAAATCATTTTAATCGTGTCGGACATAATGTTTTTTTTTCTAAATTATTAAATTAAATAAACTTTTTGTCTCGTAGTAATCCATTAAATATATATATATATATATATTTTTATGCAGAAGAGTATATTATAAAGGTTTACAGAACACCACTGTTATTTTTTAATGCTCTTTGCTATAAACGAATGATTTTCGTTTGTTTCCCTATGCGTTAGCGTGAACGATTCCAACGGATGCCGTTTTATCGTATTTTTTTTTATGTGGTGGAACTCAACGAATTAAACTTGATGACAATTTCGGAATACCTTGTGGAGTACCCAAAGGCACAGTATTAGGCACTTTATTATTCATAATTTTTATAAATGATCACTTAAAAATAAAAACTATTACGAATACAGAATTATTAAGCTTTGCTGATGATAGAATCATGCTATTATTTGAAAAAACTGTAGAAATGTTATATTATCAGTCCAATAAGATTTTAAATACAGTTTACACTTGGTTTTGTAATAACACATTAAAATTGAATTTATTAAAATCAAAATTCATTTGTTTTGAACCCAAAATTTCTAATAGTTTAAGCATAAATAATTCAATAGCTTATTCGTTAAAATGTCATCCAAATTTGAATAATGCATGTGGACCGGATTGTATTAAATTTGAAAATGTGAAAAAAAAATAAAATACCTTGGTTAATGTATACCTATAAAATATATATGTACACAAATTTTTGTATTGGCCCATTTCTAAATGTACCAAATATTATTTGATATTTATGATTATTATTTTAATTTAATTTTACTATGTCTTGTGATTGTTTAATTATGTTACTATTGTATAGAGGTTTTTAATATACAACAATTAAATCAATAAATTATTACAATATTTTGTTACCTAGATTTAAAAAACTAAAATAATTAATGAATTAACATTAAATAAAATATACTAAATGTATATTTGATAGTTATATTTATGTACTTAAATTAAATTAAACTATTCTGAATAAATTATATATTTTATAATATAGAGAAGGTCATGCACTAAATAACATTTTTTCTACGATTACTCTTTTGATATAATGTTAAACATACTAAATAACATCATTAATATTAATAGTACACCGAAGTTGCGCTCAGAATAGTTTTTTCAAATGCAATGATTTATCATCGCATTCAAATGCAATACATTTACCAAGAGTATTCTATTCGATAAGTGAAGTGTTTCCAGTCCTACTGACATTTCGACGAGCGATGTGTATTCTTTTTGAATTTTATTATTCATTGTATATTTTTAGAGCTATAAGAGTCCAGCGAAAAAGTACTGAAACTTATAAATATTTGTGTATATAAAATAATATTACACTATTCGTAATTAATAGTTTTTAACAGTTTTCAACATTATAATACACTTAAAGTAGTTGATTTTTCTATATAATATATTTTTTATTTCTTGTATAAAACGATTGAACTAAAATGAATGCATTTTAAATTAGACTTTACGATTATTCATTTACGACGATGTCGGTTATTATTATTTTTAATAATTTTAAATAACAGCTCAGCTAATTTGTTAATCGACGGATGTCAATAAGTTTTTAAATTGACTTTTTTTTATAAATTGTACTGAATCAAAGTATAATTATAATAAAATATCTAATTTTCGTGTTAACATTTCAATGTAAAATATTGATCGAAAATTGACGCATAATAGCATATTTGTGTAAAATATTTTATTATTCTATAAATATAAAGTTACAACGATTGACAATATTTAATATACATAGATAATACACTTTAAGTTAGATAATAGAATATATATTTTAAAACATTATTTAAAGTATAGATATAAATTTAAAAAATATAGCACCCAGAACTTTTAACAACAATAATAATAGGAAAAATTATAGTTTCAGTTAAAGTGATCGATATTGTTTAATTGTTTTTTAATTATTACAAATCATATACAAATTCATTTTTTATATATTACAATAAAATAATTAGTTTTGTTTTTAAAATATTAATAATAATAACATACTGATAATATATAACTATAATATGTTATAAACATAATAAAGAATAAAGGTGAGTGAACATATTTTATAATTAAGTTATTGGGGTAAAAAAACCGTTAACCTACTGACCTTATATGTTTTGAGTTTATTGGAGTGGTTTTGATACACATGACATTTAAATGAACTTTAAAGAATGACGAATATCCATATTATATATACAAACCATAAATTCAAGAATGTTGTGAAATTAAATATTTTGTTTTTACGACTTATCGGACATATAACAATTGTATCAATAAAAATTAAATATTCTATATACGAATAAATTATAATAATATTATCAACGAAGAATTTTTAATTGTTTAAAATTTTATTTAATGTTATACGACAATGAATAGTAGGACCACATATTAAACCTAAACTTTAAATAGGTCACCATAAAATACTCAATTATTGGACATAATATTATAATATATCATAAAAAAATTTAAATTATAATTTTTGCTAAATTATTCAGGATTTTTTATTGTTTAATATGATATTATATATATAGGCGATACATATTCTTGTTAAGTTTTCAGGTTATATTTGAAAAAATCAAAGAATTAATTCAACAACAGACTAAAATATAATATCGAAAATCATGTTTTACATTGTTCGGTGTACAATTATTATTTAAATGATGATTTATTAAATAAAAACGAACAAAAATATATTATTCGAAAAAATGGAATTATCTCTTATGACAATAACACAGAGTGTTAATATACATAAATTAAATAATATATTTATATATTATTGCAATATAGAAAAATGAAGTACCTCAAAGAGTACAAATTATTGTGATTACCAAAAAAAAGTATATAATGTTATCATAAAATATTGATAATACGATAATATAATATGATGGTGTTTTTGCTCACAAATAAGATATTTTAAACTAATATTGTGTACTTAAAACAAAGTTTATAAAATCTTTTAAATTTCTGAGTATTTTAAATAAATTATAACACAAAATGTAATAATTTTCATCACTTAATCTCTTAATAAATCTGTGGTTATCTTATATGTTTATATATTAATATATGATAACGCACATTAGCGTTGTTTTAAATAGTTGCCAATTCTTTGATTAACACACAGACACTATTATGTAGGCTGTTGAGTTTATATTATATATCTGTGGCAATGAATTTTTCACGTATAAATTATTTTATCACGTTAATTTGATAGTGCTACCAAACTTGTTGATAGTTAGATATTTTTTTCCTAATTTATAATAAATAGTTATAGTTTTATTATCAGGTCATATTGATTTTGGCCTTTGGAAATACGCTCCATTCATAGGCATAACTATGGTCACCGCTCTGAATTAATTTCATGAAATAATAATTTTTCATCTGCTAATATATTTTGTTAAAATAAAGGTAAATTATGATCATGGTTATAATATCCTGAGTTATATAGATTACGTATCACATTACGAGTATTTTGTACTTTATAATAATTGGATTTTATAATCGAAGGTAATTTCATTATGCGGTTGAAAATAGTGACATTTGATTTATCATAGTTTATTTTTTTTATTTAATTAAAATTTTTTGTGGGGCATGCAGTATATTATATTTTACTGATAATGACGATGATCTATCATTCGACCATTTTAATGACCACAAAAATAATTTATATTATTTTTACTTGCTTTATTTTAATAATAAGAGTATACATTTTCAAGACACTCAGTTAACAAAGAACAACCAATTATAATTTTTTAAGAAAAGCACATTTAGTATATATAATGTAGAATATCATAAAATGTGACAATTTAATTAAAATAATAATAATAATAGGAATAATAAAAAAAAAAATGTTTTTAACAAGCATAAAAAAACATTAATCAAAAATAAGACCATTAATTTTAAAAATTATTTGCATTTTGCATTCGTTATTTATTGCCAAGACGTGAAGTATTAAGTCATTGCTTTATAGATGTTTTAATAAATTTGTAGTTAAACAAAATATTACATACTGTGCTATGTATTATCTCTTACTGGAATTGGAATTGTAAATATTAAATATACAGGGATGTATCCATAATTCAATTTTGACCGAGAGGGATACTTAAGAAAAATATTCAATATAAAATATAGTGAATAATGATATTTTTTTTTACATTTATATTTTATATTTTTATATTTAACGGTATATGTTATGATTAAATTTTAAATTTTAAAATGTAATATGCTATTCTGTACATAGAAAAATAAATATTAGTTTATTTTAAAGAAAGAAATATAATTTGTGTTTAAAAATTTCATGATGTTATCGACTAAACCATAAATATTACTAGAAATACTTTGGTCAAATTATTACTTACATAAGTAATGCACAAGATATTTAAATCGGTAATTATCTGTGCAGAGTTTCAAATAGGTTTTTAATATTTAAAATAATGTTCTATTACAACGTTATAGTTGACACTTATAGCATTAATAATAATTAATATTTATTAAAATATATAAGGGAGATTAAATCGAAGGATATTATGATCTTTATAGAAGGCGAAAGATTTAGCAATGCCTGAAATGTCGGAAAAATCAATGCTTGCTAGATAAAGTGTTAGACGGATACCTTTTAAATAAAATATTTCGTATACAATTTCAAAACGTCTTTATATTTTAATTAAGCATATTTTTTAACCTGTAGAATGTATACGAAATTTGAATATACATCATTTTTCTAAATGGACTGCAAAGGTATACGTTATATAATGGGTAGGTGATATTATAATTTTAAGTTGAAAATTAATCGCATAATATTGTAATTTATGTAAAATTATTATGAATTATTGCAAATGTGTGAATTTTTAAAGACTTAAATAAAAATAATTCAAATTTTATCTAACTTTGTTAATCTGATTTTTAGTAATATTTTAGTGCTAACTATTTTACCGTAAGGTTCAGTCATTTAATTTTTACGATTTTTATGTTTATCAAATTGTGGATATTATGTTTAATCAAAATCAATGTTCGATATAAATTGGTTTTTACTCGTGAAGTTATATAATATATACAATTTATACATCTGTAAAATATATAATGTAAATAGTATACAATTAAATTTTTTTTTCATTAAATCTATATAAATAACATTTGAATACACTTTAATGATAAACAAACTAACAAAATATTTGCATTTTTAAAAACTTCAAGGAAATTGTAAAAAATGAATTACTGAACCCAGTAAAACCTTTTCTAAAAATAGGATCAATAAAATTATTATTGAATATCTTAGTTATAGTGCAGTAGTGGTAAAATTGTTAAAAATAAATAATTAAATAATTAAGAAATCTTGACTATAATATGGAACAAAGTTATTGCATTTATTAAGAAATATTTCTATTATGTATATGTCACGATGGAATAATTTTTTATATTATATGAATAATGAATAATTAAGCCTTTTTAAATTAAATTTTAATTTTTTATTAATAATTACAACAGATCAAAAATTATAATACGTATATTATGTAGAAACATATTATTACATTGTTTTTAGAATACATTTGAACGATTTTATGGAAATGCAGAGAAGTCAAAAATTAAATGAGAAATGTCACATTTGATTTTTCAATGTGATGTGTATAAAGGGAGGAATTGATAATATCCAAATGAAAAGCGTGAGAAGGGAGCCGATTGTGTCCCAGCTTAAGGCGATGAAATTAAACTATTTGAAACCGGGAAATATTTCTAAACCAAAAATATTTCAGAATTGTAGGGCTGCACAATGGGATGAATAGTACTTTTAGCTAGCCAAAAAAAAAAAATAAAATTTTTCTAGCAAATAATGTATATATAACAACAGATATCTGTTTTTCATTACCTAACGGTAATGAATATAATAATATTGATAATTATAATTATGAACTCATAATAGATAAGCGTTATTAAAATTATTTCTTATGCTGATTTATATGGAGCATCACGTTTGATTAATTATTTCTTTAAGTATGGTTTTGAACTACTTAAACTAAATTTAAAATAGTTTAGTTTATAAAACATTTAAATGAAAACAACTGTGTTGAACGTCTAAAGCATAATTTTATTTTAATTATTTTTTTTATGCTTGAATAGTACGTGTATTTGTGTAATAAATTGAAAAATATTGTTTTCTTACCTATATTATACAGCCAAATATTTTCAGGAGTTCTTAAAGGTTATAATTCTTATTATTTTTAAGTGCGTATATGTATACTTTAAAATGTTTTATTTTAAGTTGCCCTAATTTTCTCCAAATTGAAAAAAATTAATTTTTCGAGATAAAAGTAACATTGCACAAAATATAAAAATTCTAAAAAAGTATTTATATAATAAAATTATATATATATTTTACTCATAATAATTTAAAGTAAGTATTTTGATACATACTCGATTTTGTGTATTTTTTTGCACTTTAGGTACTATTAAGATTAGAGCAACCACTCATATTTAATTTAATAATGAAAATTGTAAGAAACAAGTGTTTGCCCAATATTTATAATTTTATAATAATATTAATATACCAATTTATATTTATTTAACTTATTTATAATAAAACAGTATTTATATAATGCTATTGAATAAATAATTAGTTAATTGATAGGTATTAAGACTTTTGACCAGCTAAAACGCTTATTGTATAGCTAATCAAAAATTTACATTTTTGTCGTCGTAATTGATGTAAATAACGATATATATATATACGAGTATATCTAAGTGTTCGTTGCTATCTAAAGATAAAGTAAATACACTATGATCGAAAGATATTTTTTTATAATATCTAATAAATGCATATTTACAATAAATAGTTATAATATATTAGGTATCACAGTATACATTTTATTTTTTTAATACAGTAAATATAGGTTAAATAAATTGTCTTTATAATAATTAAAAGTCTTGTATCTATTTTATTATACGAATTTTCATACATTTTTCTTCAATGTTCTATGAAAAAAAAAAAAAAAAACATTTTGCTCAGCTAGAAATGTGATTAAGCATACAATGGGCTGTATGGGATATTTTGTAATTAAAATAAAAATTAACGATTAAGCTTGATTCAACATACGTTTAGGATTTTAGTGTTATTTTTTATCGCATAATACATTTTTCGATACACATATTTTATATTTCTGTAAGAGTTTTCCAAGGCACAGCTGTGACAAAATTGACATATTTTTTCTTGTACTCTTTCACATATTATACTGCGAATTATTTTATACAATAATAATAACCGTTTGTATAGAAGTCTATCGATTGTCGTGTAAAAGTTCTTCGAAAACAATTTGTTATACAATAGTATTGGAAAAACCATTATATAAAAAAAAAAAAAAAAAAAAAGAAGAAGAAAGAAATAACCACTTAGTAATTATACTATTATTATTATTGCGTTACGCGTTCGGAAAATTTATATTAAGACACGTTTTCACGTCTCAGTTACCTCGGTGTGAATCTGGGTCATTAAATTACATCGTCGAGTCTTAGTACAGATGGCTTGTACAATATAGTCGTGTATTCATTCATTTCTAAGCGTTTGTTTATATCTGTAATATATATTCATAAAAATACCGAAAATATGGTTTTAGCACAGATGCTATTGTTTGGATTTATGTTATGATCAAATTGATATTATACTATTTCGAAAAGTCGGCGAAGACATTCGCACCGTAAATTGTACAAAAAAAAAAAAAAAACCTATTCGCAATTTATGTTAAATTTCGTATTCCATTAAATATTTTATGTTTAACCGTGTTTATTAATGTATACCGCAGGAGGCTGAAGAATACAAAACCCTCGTGTGGTATTCTAATATTTAATATATACATAATCATTTATAATGAGTAAAATAATGACATCACGTTTTTATTGATACAATATACATATCGCAAAAAGTAAATACTAATATGGTTTAAGTAAAATAATCACTCAAATAATTGGTATTCCCGTAAATTTAATGTTTTTTTTTTTTTTTTTTCAAAAACGCTGTGTATACTTTTAAATAATCAGTGTTGCTAATGACGAAAAAAAAAAATTGAATTTCCTAAAAATACTATTAAAATATTCTTACAGTGTATTTGGAGTAATTTTCGTAATACAGTCGTCTAACACAATTTTAAATTTTAACCTTTCACAATGACGTTAAGATTATTTTTACGTAGAAATAACTTTTGAACTAAAAGACTTAATTGAATTTGTTCAGGATTGACGATACAATCAAATAATATCAAAATATTAAAGTGATATGGACCACCATAATCGAAATTAAAAGTATTAAATAAATTAATCGTTGTCAAAGAGAGTATTTAAAATATAGAAAATATATATATATAGAATATTTTTTTTCAAATTTTACCCGAATACTTTATAAAATATCATTTTGGAAAATACAGGTATTTATGTACTTTAATTCATAATTTTGGTCACTATTTAGGTCTTAAAACTCGTTATCGGAGAATGAAAATTATATATCACAAAATAATGAATTATTTCGGAGAGTTTCGACACGATTGCACGGGTATAAATTTTATCATATTTTATAATTAGTGATCGGTTTAAAACAATTATAATTCCGATAGACGTAAATAAATAATCAAATTCTTTTAATATAAAAAATTCGATTTACAAAAAAAAAAAAAAAATATACATATATATGATATAACCTTTTCATACTTGGGTGACGAATTGTTTAATCGCTTGGATATGTAATAAAATTTATATAATTTGATAACATACAATAACTCTAGTTATGGAATAAATGTGTAAATGACTTTGCTTAAAATAAAAGTTTGTTTTTTATACTATAAAATATATAATTAAATAATAATAATAATATAAGAAATACAAATGAGCGTATATATTATTGAGCACCGTTTATCGTTCAGATTCGTACAATTCCAAACTAATACCTTAAATTGGATTTACTCATAATTTGGGTAATTGGTTCCGAATTGAACTTTATACCCGAAATCGTTGAACTCATCGACCAGACGATATGATATCCTTCAAGGTTGTCATTATTCTGACACTTGTCCATCTATTTATTTCCGTCAACAGATACCTATATTAATAATTTACGGCTGATGAAAATAGGTTTAATCGGTTTCTCCATGTGTAATAATATTGTACAATGAAATTATTGAAATTATTTACGAGTTATTGCCAGAGCGGATTAAGTACTTTGGGGGCCGTAAGCAAATGATTCAGATGGGCCTAATTAATTACTTAATAAATATAGGTAACATCAATAAAATATGTGAAGATTATTGTTTTCTATTATATATAGTCTTTCTCCAAATTTAGGGGGGAGTGAATACTACAAATAACAAAATATTATATTTCATTATTTTATAAATGAATATAAATAAGATTTAATACAAAACCATGTTAAATTGAAAATTTTTCTTCTATCAAATACATTTTTTGTATTCTATCAAATTAGTCACTGTCGTCGTCGCAATTATCAACTTGTTTATCCTCTTCATCAAAACATAATTTTTTTTTTTCTAGCTTTTTCATTTGCAAAAGTTTGGATCACATCTTCAAAGTCTAGATATTTTACAAATTCACTTTCAATACTTGAAATTCCAAGATTTTGTAGGTTATTTTGTGATAATGAAGATCTTAAAACGTTTTTTAATAGATGATAAACGCGTAACGAATATAACGTATTTATCCGAAACGGCTCGACCGATTTTAATGAATTTTTTTCCGTATATTTGTTAGATATAAAATAATGATTTATACTTGCGTTCGATTTATTTGATAATTCATATGGCAGAACAACGTTTGCCATGTCAGCTAGTCATATAATATATTTTTTATTTTTATATAGGTACCGGACATTTTACGGGCCGTATTTTTCCGAGGGCCGTAAGCAATGCCTATTTTGCTTGTAGGTAAATCCGGCCCTGGTTATTGCAATAGAATGCTCTGGAATACTATGGACAATTGTGAAAAATCGTTTTGTACGGTCGCGTAATTTTCTCGTTTCTTCACGCGCCTAGCGAACGTAATTTTCGAAATAAATTTCGAACGAAACGACTTGGTTAACAGGCAAACATTCATCCTTTACATATTATTATCCTTCTAGGATTCAAATAAAACAGGATCCCTGTCCCGCATCCCATGTTGACACAGCCATTGAGTTGTTCAGTGAAACGCATTATACGAGGGTGTCCGGTATAACCGACGACCGAACAACGTAGAGGAGTTCGGTAACTGACAGAATCGTTAATTGGTTCGATCGTTGCAACGCATTTTAATCACATACCACCCCGATAACTGTAAACATACATATTTATGTAGTAATATTGCGCACTGGCGTGTTACATAACACAGTTTTCAATTTCGTTTATAAAAATTTTAAAATGCACTTCAGATTGAAAGTTTATTCACGTAGGTGTTTGTATGGTTCACTCGGAGGCAGATTTCATCTGGACGAACATGTTTTTCTAAATACGCTTGAATATTTTTAAAAAGAAAAATTGCAAATACAATTATTTAATTTTTCACGCCAGCGCATAATGTGAAATTATAGTTTCGTATAGTCCGTCCGGCTTTTTTTATAATCCACAGGATCGTGTAACCTTAATGTACATTTTCCAAACTTTTTGTTACACGAAAATTAAAAAAAAAAATTTTCTTTGATATTTTCCGGGCGTTATTATTTTCTGAATTTCAATTACGTTTAGGTATATTTTTTTTTAAAGTCAAAAATATAAAAAATATAATATAAAATAAAATGTTTTTAATTTAAAAATTACACATTAGTCTTAATGAATTCATTGAAACGCTTTGAAATTCATTATGAGTTTGCCATTTGATTTTTTAAATTTACGGTGTTATTTATACATTATTAGATTTGGAAAATATTTTAAAATTAGGTGTATCGATTAGTCGTTAATTTTCATATGAATTCGTTTACGATTCGTAATATTAATGTATCTTGTTTAGGTTATATATATAAAAATATATATATACGATATTGACGTCATTTATAAAAAAAAAAAAAAATAAGTGTGTAATCGATTTCGGTAATATTATAAATATATTGATGCGAGTCTGATATGAAAATAATAATATAAACATTTTATGCGTATAAAATAATAAATTATTTTCTAAAAAACTTGTTCCGAGTTATTAAACTTTATATTAATATTCGTTTCTCGTACATTGAGTAGAATGAGATTTAACAACGAAAAAAAAAAACATAACCTTTGAAAACGTTTAAAATAATTTAATGCCATCGCAATTGATGTCTACAATATTATAAATAAAAGTAGTATTTATTTGAAATAATTATGAAATTTAGTATATACGGATTCGGATTCGAAAGTTTAGTGTTATTTTCTTATTTGGTACAGGATAATTATAAACATTGTACTATGCTGTACTATGTTATCAAAAATTATTTTTTTAAGTCGGTCGTGGATCGGCAGTTTTATAAAATAATGTCATTGCCAATAGTAATGAAGCGTGTCAAGTTAACGTATTTCGACGTACCTTTTTAATATTTTGGCTTCAAAAATATTCTCGGAACATTTAAAATAATGCAAAAAATTTAAGCGATTTTCGATAAAATGCCCAAGTACCTTTTTAATATTTTGGCTTCAAAAATATTCTCCGAACATTTTAATATAATAAATTATTGTAGAAAAAATTGAGTTTCTCGTTGTGTTTCTCGAAATGTTTTATATAACGCTAAGCTCACATTTTGTTTTATGATTGGGAAAGAGAAACCGTTACCGTTGTTGTTATTAACAAAGCACGAATCGAATGTTTCTTGGCAAACAATTCCGCGTTATATTGTGTAATGTAGTAATCGTAATTAGATTTAAGTATACGTTTTTAATAATTAATATTGCCATTAACGACTTAAAAAAGTTTTCGAGTTTTGTAAAAATTTTCTGTAGTTTGCTCATAGTAGTTTACATTAATATGTTCTAAAACAATGGTGTAGATTTACGTCGCTAAAATAAAAAAAATTTATACTATCTATTGTCATCGAAATACGTCGTTTTTTGCATTCATTTATGATTTATGATCGACAATAAATATGAAAAACGTATTATATAATTTTTCAACGAAACGTATTTTACGTAATTCTATTCATAACGTAGGTACCATTAATAATAATTTTCCAATCGATTAAACGTTGAGTACCTATTTTGATTCGAAAAGACCTATATAATATCTTTCTCGGTATTCGTTATTAATAATATGCTGTAGAATATATTATTATATCTTTAAAGGGCGACATATGAGAATACACATTATAATGAGCTTTTCGTGATAAGTTCAATCGCTTTGTTTCGTGCGAATTTGCTTTTAATATAATACTTTATGCATCATCAAAGGCTGGAATTTCAATCCTTTTGGGTTTTAGAAATTATTTAAATCTACTATCGATAGTTTTCATATTGTATCGTATTATTCGTTTAATCATTATGTAATATAATATTATTTTATATTTTCTTCCAATCTCTTTAATATGTTTCGGAAATATTACCATAAACATCTTTAAATTAAGTTAATAATTAACCCTCAATACATCGGTTTACTAAGCCCTATCGGTTTTTTGCACTGCTTTGACGCAAAACATAAAGTTAATGGGAAATTTCAAAGATACAGGATAATATGTAGGTTCGGGTATACGTATATAATATATATTGATATGTGATAATATTATGGAAATATGAATCACAAATGCTGTTATCTATAGATTCCGACGAGTATACGTGATATATATACGTGATTAATCGGAAAATTAAAATGTTTGTTTTTTAAATTTGGTTTTAATTAATCCCGTAAGTTTAATGTTCGCGTGATTTTCATGGTGTTTTACGAGTATAATATTCATTACATAATATGGTAAATGGAACAGCACATATTTAGTAGGTTTAAGACACACGTAGCATGCTGTTAATAGTGACTGATTTGCTTTAAAATTTGCATTTTTCACGGGTAATGTATGTATATTAAATTCGGTACTGACCAGATGTTAATAGTGGGTATAATACTTTAAATTATCTTTTCCTCGTTGGTTTAATAATGAATTAAAGAACTTGGTGTTTCTTAAAAAGAAAGCCATGCTACGTTTAAATCATTCGGCTGTTTACCCGACTATAGAAAGTTTTCATTTCTTTGTGCTCAATATAAATATGACTCCAAAAGATGTTATAGAAGTTACACTAACAGCTAGAAAAGTCACTTTTGAGTAATCCCAGAAATTTTTAGAAAATTGAATTAGATTTTTTATATTCACCATAATCATGCTCCATTGTAATCTTTTGTAAAGTAAGTTACCTACTCTTTTCTTTTATAAAAAAGCCCATAATTATTGAAGGTGCCGCGGTAACTTTTAAAATACGCGGCAATTATAAAAGTACTCTATGAATATTTTCAAAGAAGTTATAGGCAATAAGTTATAACCAGGGCTACTTAAATTATTGTTAATAACGACATGATATTCTATAGTTAATAGCGCGATCATTTTACCATGCTCTACTACATGCACCGTATTACTCAGCTATCACCAATACGATATAATTTGTTTTTGAAAAATTTACCATTGATTTGCAAAAGAAAATCCTTAGCATGGCACAATGAAATTTATAAACATATAAATAATATATGGTTATAATATATTTATAACCATATAATGAACCATGAATATTTAAAAATTTCTGGCAGTGAAAAGTTTAGGCTATTATTTGAATTCGAACACATTGCATTTTAAAACGAGTAAATACTCGTTTTAAATAATAACTCCGAGTATAACACTTGTATACCTGAACTTTGTATTAATATTATATTATGCGCTACAAGATTAACACCGGTTAATATTGTTGAAGTACACAATGAAAAGGTATACCGTGATCCATATATTAAACGCATTTTGTATTATTCATGCAGACTAAACAGCACCAATTTAAGTTTGAAATATTATATATAGTTAAGCTGACCCTAGCTGGTTATAGAGACCTATATTATTATTATAATATTCATTCATTGTTTTATTGTGCATTAGATATTTAACAGTGAGGTTTACATTGTTATTAAGAATTTTGCGCAGTATTTTTGGAAGGTAAATTGTGAATGCGGGGGTTTAGTTGTATAAAATTACCTTATTTATGTGAAATTTCGAGAACATTTGCAGTTGTTTTCAAAAGCCTAGACACATTTTGAATCACATAATACATTATTTTGTACGTACGAAACGTCTACGGGGATATAAATTATGAGATAAGAGGGGGAACCTATACTAAATGTCGGGAAATACTGGACGTATAGAATTTATGGCCTTATAAGTATACACTCGTTTGTGCGATCAGTGTGGAATAAAAGTACAAAGAGAGGTTTAAATGACAATAAATATCACAAAAAATCTAATTGACATGTTATCAAATAAGTAACGTTATATAAGTATATTAATAAAGTTTATACCAAATTATAAAATATCCGTTGAACGGAAATAGAAATTTACCTAATTTAAACGCTTTTTCGCAGTATTTACTCAATTGTATCGAAGAAATTTGGAAATCAATTTTTACACTCTTTTAGATCTTACACTTGCTTTAAGTAAAAATATTAATCACTTAATGCATTTTCATAATAAAAATAATAATGATGATTAGTCTGTTAGTATTTTCGATTCTTTTTGTCGTGACACTTCCAAAAATAAATTTAGAATAATAATTTAAATAAAAGTATCCTCCGGTTGTCGTTTTTAATTTATTTGAATGAAATTTTACGTCATAGATATTGTATTTTACTAAATATATTTATTAATCTATATATTTAAGGTCGATGCTAATAATTATTTTTGTAAAATACATATATCATAATATTAACGCTGCTCGATATGTTGTATATTAATAAAATTGTTCATAATCGTCTCAGTAGTATATTATACGTATAATTTTGTACATTAAAGAATATTTAATTTTAACTATATTTTCAGTATAAACTAATGTAAAAAAAAAAGAATATAAATATCTTATTTTTACCAACACTGTAATATTTCTCTCCTCCCGTTAATTATTTCTATGAAAAATGTTATAATTATTCTAATTTTCTTGAAAAAGTTAATTTTATCATTCAGATAATACCTATATCATGAAATGTATATACAGTAAAAATATACTAAAAAATATCAATACTGTTTCAAATTAGTTATATTCCATTTGTTAAAAACTATTTTGTATTTAAAAATAATTAATACGAATTATCTAATAGTTTTAGTTTAATCATGCTTATAAAATCAAAATTTTCGGGTTACATGACCTTCATACGAAGCTATTTCTCATATTGATTAGAAATTTGAATCTCTGGTATGGTACCATTTAAAATTTATAAATTATTTTTGTTTTATTGATATATTTTTTTAACTTTACTATTCTTGAAATTTCGGATTTATTTTGGTTAGGTTAAATGAAAGTTGTAAAATAGTTTAGTTTTATTCAAAATAATTTGGCAAAGGTTTTTTTAAAAATTAAAAAAAAAAAAAGTTAATGTTGACAAATAACGTTCAAGCATCGAAATTAGACGATATTTGCCAAAAATTATATTTCCTTTATCGTCGCGTTTAAGCGATGCCTTATCGGAACAACATAAAGACCACGTGTATTAAAGAGGCTTCCACGCTGTACGATTTTAAGTAGTGTTATGTAAGCAATTTCTTGTAATTTCATTGTACGGCTTTATGCATGTGTCAGAAGTACATGAACATCAGTGTAAGTTACCAGTATCAAAAGTATACAGGAAGCTATTACACGCATTGTTTCTATTAAATACTAGAAAAATAAAAAATAAAAACCATTTTAAAGTATGAGCTGGAACTAATTAGATATCAAGAAATCTTTTTGCCCGCTCAAATTGTTGAAAATTTTGAGAGCTTTATTATTATTATTGTATATTATGTGTACTGCGCTTTCTATGACATTTACTTTTTATACATCTATAATAATAATATATGTAGCAATATGTACTCGGCATTATATAATATATATAAATATATAATATTTGTGAATATTGATTAACATTTAACCACGAGACGTCAATACAACCTTAGATGTAATATATCATTTCCGGCCAAATAGTCTTCCGTATTTGTTTCGTGTACATTTTAAGTATACGGGAAATAATTAAAAAGAATAAAAATAAAATACACACATATATATATATATAGCGAATAGCTCTAATTAAAGAATTGACGGCTCGTTTGATAAAATTCGTTAAATATAAATTTTGTTACAAAAAACTACCTTTTTCACTCATGTAAATATAATAATATATAAATAGTGACATTTTTATAACGAAATTTTAATGGTGAAATTTTCTACAGATTTATTTTTTGATATAAAAATACATTTGTACAAAGTACAATCAATCAGTGTAACAATAACCTTATCAGGTAATACGTTTTAATGTAACGGCATACAGACACACGATTGTATATATATTCCGATTGCCAAAATTGTATTTTAGTCGTTTTAATATACGTAGTATAATGTTTCAATATTATTTCGTAAATGGAGATGTTTATATAACAAAAATGTCTTGGTTATCTAAACAAATTCGTTACATATAGAGTTTGCTAAATAGAGGTTCCCCCATGTTTTTAATGTATTTTAATCGTGTAGGTATAACACAAGAAACTATAATAAATGTAAGCTGTATGTAAAGTTTTTGGTTGTGCACCGTTTTTAAAAGATTTTTTTTATTAATAAAGTTTATATTAATTTTTGAAATTTCAAAATCTATTTCATTTGAGTACAGATATAGGGGGAGGAGTTAAAATCACCCAGACGACGGCGACGGTGAATTTCTAGTGTGCTTGAAAAATGCCTGATGTAATACACTCGAAAACGATCAAGTCATGAATTAAATATTTGCACTTGTAGGTTTCCGATTCGATGTTTGAAGTTTGGTATCGTAGCTAAAAACCATCTCGTCATTATAAAATATACGAGATCCTTATAATATAGACTTTATTGTGATTTATTTTATAGACATTTTTTCTCATTATTTTATTAAAAAAAAAAAATTGTATTTCTATAAATGTTCTGCATTTTTTTATATATATAATAATGTGTAATTTATGCAAAATCTTTTTTTTAAATTAACGATATAAATTATTAATGAACACATTTTTACACTAATAATAATAATAATAATTTAACGCAAGTAAGTATAATGTGATTACTTTGTGCAAATATTATAGACAGTATGTAAAGCATTTATTTGTTCAAATATACGAGTAGTTTGATCATTTTAAAGCGATTGATTAAATCGGTATTGATTTTTGAAAGTATTTAACTAAATAATACACAGTGTGTTTGAGGTAACTTGCACTGCACCTTCTATTTCACCGCACTTTTTATTCCAAGCAATTCGGGCCATTGTCTGAAAAGTGTGTCAATAGATGGAACGTCTCAAACTCCATCCGTCCAACCACGAAATGAGGTACCATGTATTTGCTCAAGTTTTTAACCAATTTTGATGTAAATATAATATTCGTAATCAATAAATAAAAATAATCAGCTTATAAAATCTGGTGTTAAAATTGAACGAGTAAGAAGAAATACCATCAATTCTCACAACGGTAGATTCATTTCTTGTATTGTTCTTTTCATATAATTAGGCATACTTTCCAATAAATTAATTTTTTATAGCTAAATCTAATGAATGAATTATAATAATTGAAAATATAATGATTTCTAAATACCTAAATAAAATGAACGTTTTATTTAGGCATACCTAATTATGTATTACTTATATAAAATAAACAAACATTTTATAATGTATAGGTATAGCGAATAGTTGATATCTATATTAATGAATTACCTATTATGTTCTCTATTGCATATAAAAACACAATTTTAATTGGTGGAAATACCTGAAGAGACTTAAGTTATATCAAACACACTGTATATGTCTATATTGTCGTACTATAAAAAAGAATCAATTAAATTAAAAGGAATTAACTTAATAAGAATGTTAGTAGAAAGTAGAAGATGTATAGGGTGCACAAGATTATTTATTCGAGTTTGTGAGTAGACCTTACCCAGAGCGTATTATATCGAGGAAATGGATTCGAAAAGTGTGTCCCTGACCAGAAATAGAAAATTATTTGAATGTAAATTGTAAAAAGAACGCAAACCTGTATTGACCACAATATAGCGTGTATTATTACATGAAAATTAAAATATAAATATGTATTGACCACGACACGATAAATACCGACGTTTTACTCGTATACGGTTCGCTTCCAAATGATTAAATTATTAATTTTATTTTAGAACACTTTAACTTTATAATATGAACATTAGAACGCAAATATGTATTGACCACGACACGGGGAGTATCGATGTCTTATACGGTTTGTTTCTAATTTATTAGATTATTAATCTTATTTTATTTTATTTCAATTTTACAATCTGAATACGATTTGCCTAAAGGGATTGTTTAACTGAAGGATAATAAAAAGGAAGATTTTACTCGTGAACTAATTTAGTTTTAAACATATTATTTTAATATTAATTCAGGTTCCTATAAGATGTTCCTATAAATGTAAAGCGAACTCCAGAATATTTAATTACCTGATGTCCGGTGATCTCAAATTATTGAAGACGCTGTTTGACGAGATATTATACTAAAATATGAAACTAAAAGAGAACTAAAATCTAGTGGATAATACTATAAATAAACGGATTGAAAAATAAGGAAATAATAATTAAAATTAGGATACAAAACTACGTAATATTAAAAATACGCAATGATAAAATGAAACGAAATAAATTATTTTCTGTGATATCGGCGTACTATGATCTTCTTGGAGCATAGGTCGTCTGGTATTTCTATTACTGTGATTGAGTTGGTAAATTTGATAACTATGATATTGACACGTATAGCATTTTGAAAGAGACTTAATATTTGAAAGGTGTCTGAGAACGCGACAATATATTGTATGTAATATTTGAAACGATATTTATTATATTTTTATGTATTAACCGTTTATTATATTATTTTAAGCACCTTAATATTTTTCATAGAATACCAGACGGTCCTTTTGCTCAGTATACCTTTGTGCACAATCATTTATTGAACAATTTGTAATGAAAAATATATATTATTTAATCATTCTTGGGGATTTTACAAATATTAGAACTGTGTATGTAAATTATTGTAACAAATTAATATGTATATTTATTTTGGTAAAAGTTTGCGATGTGTTTGTGTGCACGATATCATTACAATACAGTAAAACTGACGGAATTATTTAGTAAATTTCAATTGCCAGAGATAGATATCAATCATAAGGTTTAAGTCGTTTAAAATTGATATTTATTTTCACCATTTCAGGGGTTCGTCTGAAAATTTAGTTTTCCGACATAAATATTACTCACAAACTGTCCGTATTAAAACGTAAAAATACACGATATGTTTTATTTTTATAACTCGCCAATTGTTACATAAAAATGAACTATAAGAAAGTTTACTTCACGAAGAGAAAAAAATTTGACATGAAGAAATTTATAAAGATTGATTGGCATAGAACTCTGTTGATGTGGTCTTTATTTATCAGTAATGTATATATATATAAGTACTTTTTTTTAGTTTATTAGTGTGCAGAGTGGAAGATTTTGATGGCATATTGCGGTTTTTTTTCAGATGACGTTCTTTCAAAAAGAAAACAGGAATTTATTCTCTATGTGAAATGTTCCCGTTTAGTATTTTATATACGACGATTCGTTATTTATAGAAGATAAAAATTAATATTGATACATTTCCCTTACAGAAAAAAAAAAAAATAATAATAATAAAAAACAATATTGAAAATAGACATATATGCTCTACCATAACGACATAGATAAACAATTTTTTTTAATACTTGCTTTATAAATGAAAGATGAATTCTGTTTAAATCGCTTAATTTACACTCCGATGAATTCCGGACGCATAGTGGAAATTAAATTTCTCTATTCTACGTCGTTAAATCAATAATAATAAAATTTTTAGTTGTATTTTGTCCCAAATATTTTAATTAACTCAAAACATTTACTGAGTTCATATTTGAAATTATATAGTGGTAATTTTTTTAAAAGTTTTTTTTTTGGTTTTTTGGATAATAAATGGATTAGGTACGTGATTGTCAGTGAAAATAATTTTAACTTACTGTATTTTGTGAATTACAACGTTCGTTCGTTTCTATACACGTTTTTCTGGTAGAACCCACGGCTTGACAAAGCTCGATATTTTGGAAATCTTCAATATTATACAAAAATGTTAGGTATACCAGGAAAAATAATTAATTTTAATATTTTTTAAGGACAATTAATTTAGTACTTAAATAAATGCTTCGAGTGAGACTAATATGTAACGTTTTTGTGAATATCATACACATAGTTGTATTTGAGTGTGCATAACTTATTTTCATACAATATTTTATGATAATTTTACTAGTACGTTATTATTAATATTATTATTATTCAAATATTATCAATATATCATCAATATTTATGTAAATATATGAATAGTTTTAATATAAACCTGGTATTTTTGTTTTTCCATAAATTAATGTTTATTTCTCGATTTGCATAATAATTGATAATTTTTTTTTTTAAGTGGTTTTTTTTATTATAATTTATAAAACTCTAAATATAATGAGAACGCACTCGGCTTCTTCGAACAGACTATAAGTTTTTACTATAATAATATATATGTATATATTTAGATTATATATAGATATTTGTGTAGATCATGATATTAGCACATTTTTTTAAATTAGTAAATATTTTTAAGAGATGGGCTATAATATATTGGAGAAAACGGAAAATGTTTCTAGGATATCATTGTTATCAAACGTAAATATTGTATTAAATGTTTCAAATGTTTATTGTATAAACAATATACATTTTGTTGAAAACTAATATTATCTTAGTTAGAGATATTATTTATATTTATTTTAGGAGCCCTTGGTATAAAAAGCTTAAAGTTACATAAACTTTCAAAAACTGTAATTCTTAAACAAAGTATAAAACCATATTATTTTCTAAAACTTGGACCACATAATTATTGCGCTTCATTGAAAAAAAAAAATATTTTTTTGAAAGTACCAAATCAAACTGCATTAGAAATTTGTATCTTACTATATATTTCGGGATATATAAAATGTATATAAGAATATAGAAAAAATAATAATTATTGACAAAAATGTCATAATTAATTAGTACCTAATATATATATAATATATATTAGGTATATTAGGTATATATATGTAATAAATTATAATATAAATAAATATAATATAATATAAATGTAATATATTTATAAATGTTTTTACTAATCTAAAAGAGCTTGATATAATTCAATAGAAAATGTTAACATTAAATAAATTGGTAAAATAATTTTCTCTTTATATCGTACAAGCCATTTTGTAAAAAGTAACTTAAAAATTCTAATAAGTAATAGGTAACTTATGAGACACCATCAATAATATATTTAAATTTCAAATTTAATTTAAAAACTTTACATGTATAGTGTATATACTTAATCTCTACTGTAAACAAAAAATGTTGGTTCATTATTCATCTCTTAATATTGATGTTATGATCAACTCATGTTCAATATTACTACTATAATATTGTAGCTGAATTTTGTGCAATAATCTTCTGCCTATAGTTTATGAACCGAATAATTTTTAAAGGCGTATTCATGAAAAATCGTTGTCAAGTCATTTTGTCAAATTATCATTATTTAATTAACACCTTCAAAATGTTTTAATTTCTTTTATGAAACAAGATCGGTCAAATAATATTTGTCAACCATAAGTTACGGTAGTCTTTTACTTAATGTTCTTCATTTATTTTTGTCGTCGTCAATTTACATAATAAGAACGAGTGAAAGAGTCTCTCGTTTATCATTAATATATTTTCTCCGTTTAAAATAATAACAATGAAAAATATACGAGTTTATAATATATTGTATAATATATTAATCACAATGAATAAACTGTAAAAATAAATTGATATTTACTGGCGTTTTTTAGAAAAAGGGCATGATCGATAGTATTTCGTAACTGAAGTAAACCCTATTTCAGACTATAAAAGATAAATCACCATCGAGAGAGGTTTTCGCATTGAATCGACAGGTGGTGGATGAGAGAAGTTTCAGTAATCGTTGTGATCGTGCTACATACATACAGGGTATTTTTACTGTAAACAGTGTGTATAGTGGCATTCAATAAAAGGGTTCAATAATGGTGAATTGAAAATATTCACGAGGAAGTTGATAATATTACATTTTTAATATATATTTTTTATAGATGAATATATTTGGACATTCGATGAATATGTATATGGCTTTATTTACAGGTGAATTCGGTTATTCAGAATAACCATTCAGAAAGTATCGAATATTTTCCATATTATATAGGTAAATGTATCGAATCCAATTGTGGAGGAGGAATATTAGTGGGTGATAAATTAAAAATTAAAAAATAAATTGAAGGATTGACATTAGTTGTTTCTATTATTTATAATTTAAATTTACCATTCCTGGCTCTGGAACAACAAAATAAAGTGCTTTACAAAACGAAGGTATTTTCTGATTTAAACAATGAGTTCCGTCTAACGTATAATAATATATTATGGCACTGTCGTCAGCTGTCTTCATAATTTTCTTTTCTCGAGTAAATGTTTCTCTCTTAATCTTCGAGATAAGAATATTTTGATACAAGCATTACCTGTTTCTTAATTTCCCGTTGTTTTATCTTAATTTTACTTCATTCGTATATTTTTTTAAACGTCAATATTTGGCAAACACGAATATAATTCAGCGTAAGATGCAGTAAAATCTGTTAACTGCAGGTATCTACTGTAGGTGGATTTTGATGAAAATACCCGAGCCAAATCGCAAATGTTTAACATTTACCAGATTATTAGAATGAGTATACATTTGGGATGATATTATGCAAAGTATGTTCTATATTTCACGAATACATGATCACGGTCATGATCAAATATACTATTTACGACACTATAAGGTCAACTACGGGACATATTTCTATTTATTTAAAATATTTCAGGCCATTGTATATTATTGTAGTAATCGTAGTTTAACATGTGAAATTAATAAATTATACTCATTAAATATAACCTATTTATTTTTTCACTGTAAACATAAAGTTATAATAATTAACTGTTAACAAGACGTGATGGTGATCATTATATGCCTTGCCTATTTATCTGGCTTAGAATGCAAGTATGCGGTTAAGATACATACATATGTAATTTATTTATTTTTTATTCATATCATTATTAATATTTTAATGTTATGCATATTTTATGTTTCTAAACATAAGTTAAGATACCTTATATCCCCGTTGTGGTCGACCGTCCGTCTGTACACAGTTACGAATATTGATTTAGATAATAGGGAGATAATTAATATTCGCTGTTATATATTTTTAGATTTTTGTTTAAAATGTGTTTGAAAACTGGTAATTAAGCACACCCACAGAGTGGGCTTTCCTAACTTGCATAAAAATTTAAATCGGTTTTAATTATTTATAAATATTATTTTTTACATGGAAAACATTTTTTTTGAAGTTGTACGATATGAGTACTCATCTTTCTTGTAATATCTGGTAACTTGTTCATTATTCCATCTTTATAAAATCACAGATATAATACTTCCAGATGGCTTGGAATCCGAACTAGATGTTAGAAATGATGTATTATGAATTAATTATTATTTACGATTTATGTTGCTCATCAAGTCCGTATGTTTAGTTTTTGATACGATTTAAGAAGGCAATATTATCTTAAATTGTGATTTTTGATTTTGAAGTGAGTCTAAGGCCTTTTTTAATGAACCTACCGACCTAATTATCCATTTATAGATAGATATTTTTTCTTTTTTAGTTTGAATATTTTATAGAAATGATTTAGGAATGCTTTGAAGTCCGAGACTATTAACCAGAGGGCGGAAAGTTTAATTTTTTTTGTTGGTAATATAGTAACGAAGAAATGTTTTTTTTTCTTTCATCAAAAAACTTCAATAAACTCCAAAAACCGACTTTTTTAGGCTACAAGGGGCAAAAATGGTAAAAAGGGTACACTTAGTGTAAAGGGAACAATTATTTTAAGTATATTCTATAAAGTATTTGATGCACCGTCGATAATTTTAAAAATTATATAAGAAATGCGCTAGATATATATGTAGCACTTTTTTATTTTCGGTTGGTCAATTTTGATTTCGGGTTACGGCGAAAGAACGGTTTTTGTCTGTGACAGGTTCATCATTGGAACGTCATATGGTTATTACGTTTGCTATATCGATATTATAAGAAATCGTTTAAACGTTCTTTATGATAATATTTCATATAATACTATCACACCCCCAACACTTTTTAAAATTAACATTGTTAGTATACTTATGACGGAGAAACGTGACGGCCATATTTCCATTTAGTAATAAGTGTGACCACATACTCAATGTTGTATATTGTTTCATCCCTGTCGATAGGCACGTTGCCGACGCTCTGTCATCGTGGTGCGCTCTCTTTCGTTCCGTAATCGTTATCATAATGTATGTGGCGTAACTGATAACGATTGCTAAATGGGAAGATGACCGCCTGTTTTTTGTTTACATTTAAGTGTCCCTTTTGATCTACTATGCGGTACTACTCTGAAAACCGTTATTTCACACGCCCGTGTCCCCTGTATATATTGTTTGGCCAGACTGGTGTTCTGACGACCGGTTGCATGTGTTTCAGAGAGATCATCGAACATGGCCGTTAGTGGACCGGTCGTGGATCACGTTGACGGAATACTGACTACGGCCACTTCGTGCCGACGTTAAACAAACAGCTACGGATCCGGTACGTCCGTGCGGCATCCGTAATGTTCAATCCTCCTAAGCTCCACAAACACGACTTCAACGGGTTCATGACCATGATGGCGACGCTGATCGAGACCACGGTGAAGGGTGGCGGCGGTAGCGGCCGGTGGCTGGGCTTCAACGGCGGCGCGAACGGCACGTACGACGGCGACGCCGACGACCCGTTCGGCGGCGGCCCGGACAGTCGCGTGGGCCCGTTCAATTTCACGGTGAAACAGGCCATAGACGTGATATTCGAAAACCAGATGAACGGCGACAAGGTGCTGGTGCTCTACCTGGAGGTGGCCATCGTGGTGGCGTACAGTGTGCTGTTCGTCATCGGGCTGGTGTCCAACGGGCTGGTGTGCTTCGTCGTGTTCCGGCAGTGCGGCAAGAAAAACGTGCCCAGCCAGGGACCGTCGCCGCGCAACCTGTACATCGTCAACCTGGCGTTCGCCGACATCATCATGTGCGTGGTGTGCATACCGTTCACGCTGTGGGCGCTCATGTCCCGCCGATGGACGTGGGGCTTGATCATGTGCAAGACCGTGCCGGCGGCCCAGGGCGCCAACATAACCGTGTCCGCATGCACCATAACCGCCATCGCTCTGGACAGGTAATAAATAAAAATAATACGTTTCATTAGTTTTTAGAGGGGATTTTCAAATTCAAAGTGAATTTGTATTTATTATTTTTTATTTTATCGAGACTAACGACTAAGATTCGATTCGTTCGTATTCGAAAATACCGTTAAAAGAGGCGAATGAGGATCGCTGACGTGAACAGGTTCCGGTGGTTATCAAAAGAATCGGATTTGCATGATTTTAGTTAAAGGAGAAGACAAAATGGTTTATATTTTTGATTCCGGACTCACTTACTTTATTTTAGATTCCGAGCGAAGAGAGGAGTGTAATGGATTCAAGACGATGTATTTTTCTTTTATATCTGCATACATTTTTTCGGGTAGAAGAAGACGTTCTTTGGAGTAAAAAAATCATTTTTTCTTGATAGAAAAATTATTCTAATTGGTACTTTGAAGAGGTAATTTTTCGGTTTTCCTAGTAGTTAATTTTAAGCGTAATAAAAAACTTAATTTTTTTAACCGAAATATTTTATAAATGTAGGAAAAGTAATGAAAAAAGAATTAAAGTTTTTATCAGGTTACCTACTTATTTATTTTATTAAATAAAGTTATATTTATCAATCTCCATTCAGAATTGTTGTTTGAAATATGTATATCCTCACTTTTAAATTTAAAATAATAATTAGATACACAATGTTCTGTCCGAGAGCTGAATGAACCAATTTACACCATCTGTATTTGGACTAATTTTTTATATTACTATAAAAATGTATTTTGCGGTTAATTTAGTCATGTGACTCATCATCTACTTGTATTCCAAAAGGATTGAAAAATGTCGACAAAGAGAATAGTTTTATGGTTTTCAGAATTAAGTTAAAAATCGGTTACATACACGATGCTACGTATCTGTACATATTTATTATTGTTTGATACAATAAAATAAAATAAATATTACAATAAATAAATAAAATATAAAAATAAAGACAATAAATTTAAAAATTAAAAAAAAACGATTTTTTCAATATATTATTTAAAGACGATTTAACGAAAACAATTGTTATTTCCATAGGGCAAATGGTATATTTTTATTACATTAAACATAAAGTAAAAATCGAAAATGAAAATTGATTGATATTAGGATGAATAGAGCAATATATATTAACATCATTTTTTTTAAATATAAATATTATACATTTATATATTATTTTTATTTGTCTCAAAATAAATTAGGTATATATTTTTATTATAACATATTTATTACGAATACAGAATGGAAATTAATTAAAAAATTTTATGACACTTTTTTCGAAAATAATGACTATAATTACTGTATATTGAGTTAAATTAAATATATACGTTAAAAAAAATAAATGATCATATTTGCCCTAAAAAAATACTTGTATAATTAGGTACTCAAAATTTAAATATATATAAAAATATTTAGCAAAATTATCGAAAATTTGTAAAACAGATAATATTGCGGAAAAAAAGAAATTATCATTTAAACTATTTTCTAAGATAAAACAAAAAAAATCTTTAAAATTGATGTTGTTCGATCCATTCTATCTTCAGCACTATATTTTATAAAAATTAATTGTTTTGTAAAAAAATAGAGAATTTTTTTCAAAATAATAGGCAATATGTTTTTTAGACATATATTTTCTGTGTTATTTCATTTGTTGTTAAGTCCATTTTTCAATAATTAGTTTTCGTTATTTTTATGATTTATCCAAAAAATCAGTAGTTTTAGTTATTTTAGAAGAAAAATTGGTTAAAATGAATTTCATTTAAGTATATATTTTTATAATTTTTTTTAGTAATTATGGCTTTAATATAAATAAAATCAAATGACTCATTTCTTCATTAGTCCATAGTATATATTAATTGCAACAAAAAGACACTCACCAGGCTGGTACATCTTTAGCCCGTTAAGAGTACATCAATGAAAGATATATTCGCGATTCAATTTAACATTGGAATTGAATAAAAATAAAAAAAACTGGTCTCGAAAAATAGGACAAAACCGTTATTTTGAATTTTAAAATAAATATTGTATTTCGGGATGTTACGTTGAAAATAACTCGAAAAAAACAATCCTTTTCAAAACATGGAACATAAGAATATGATATTCACAAATATTATCCTTAGAACCGTGAGAATTTGATACTCAATTTCATCACGATATTTAACTCTATTGATCTATTAAATACAATATATTTGATACTCAAAGTGAATTCAAAGAATTCATATAGGCAGCCTGTCAGCTTATTGTATAGAACATAGTTTGCTGTTATGATATTAATTGTGGTATATTACTAGCGTATATAATATTAATAATATTACATGTATAAATGATACAATAAAGAGAAATTCGAGGCAAATATGTCAAGTACTTTCTACGAAAAAGTCTAGTTATTTATGACGTACATAATATTTTTTGGCGAGAAAATAGTTCCAAAAGTTAAAATGCAATTCAAATTAATAATTTTTCCCATTAACAAGTTAAAATAAAATTAATTTGAAAATCAATTCATATTTTTGGTCCCAAAATGTCGTAATTTTATGTACGTATAGTATTGTAGATTTTATAATTGCTTACGAAAAAATATAAATATATATATTATAATATGTGTGGTGTATCTTGGTTTGTATTAAAATGAATTATCCAGAATTATTAAAATTTTTATTTAATAAATTGTAATGATTGATGATAAACAAGGAATAAAATAGATAACATAAAAATTGTGATTAAATAATATTTCTATAAGATAAATTTTATAAATTTTAGATAATATTTTATATTAATCAACGTTTTGTTTGAATTACATAAAAATAATTTTAAGACGGCGTTATGTATAGAAAAAATAGGTACACTACTGCACTCTGATAAACTAAACGACATAATCAATTTATAATAATATTTTTGAAATTTTTTTTAAAAATAAAAATTAATTGACTCTAAGAATACTTTTATTGCTGTATTCAAATTTAGAATATTTAAAGAGAAACTAAAATATTGTATTTTGTCAAAACGATGAATTTTTGAAATATTCGAAATTTTATTCCACGTCAAAAACGGGAATTTTTTATTTTATAATTATTTGTTTAGTTGAAAATAAATAATTAAAGAATGTTTTATGCATTTTATAATTATTATTTTACAAAGAATAACATAATAGTAATAGACAAATTATATTTTGGTAAAAATGGCGTAAGTATTAAGGATTGTTATTGGTATAATATGGTAAACATTAAGGATTCGCGTTAATAATTTACTATATTATATTATAGTAGTTCGAGAAAATTAAAAGAACTTAGAAAAATGTATCGTTTTAAGTACTCGTAACAAATCAATATAGAGTATATTATGGCTAATGGGTATATGCCTATATATATGTAAATGTGATAAAACTTTTGGAGCACTTGAAAAATTGTTACTGGCTAAAACAACGTATGGCCATTAGCTATTTCCTATTTTTAGATTCTAAATTTAACTAGAATGTAAATAAAGGATTTTTGTTGAATAGCGGAATTTTTAAATTTCGTGAATAAATATCCTAAATAAATATTCTGTAAGTTAAAAAGCACTGCGTAAAACTACTTTTTTTTGTTTTAATCATATATATATAGTAAGAAATGCGTGCAAAAAAAATTTCTAGGTTATCGATTTAATTAATACTATGTAACTATGTTGAATTTTATGAAAATTGTGTACTAACATATATATATATGCACGAGTAAACGTTATGTAAAAATGCAGGGTTAATGGTGTAATATGCAAAACGGAATTCGGGGAGGGACATTATATTTTACAGCTGACGGTAATAATATACGTAATACTCGTATTATATTTAATAATCGTTTTATTTATTCATTTTAGAACGTTCGAAGATCCCACACATCTTCTATCTTTAGAAATTATTATATGTATAATATGTTTTTGGGTTGTAAAAATACGAAGTATGTACATGTGTAATATTCCAGGTGTCTCACGAAGATCTGAAAAATGTAATAATTTTGGTCCTGTTGTATGATTTTAATAAGTACTAAAATTTTGCTATAAGAATCGTATCCTATATTTTTATAAAATTTTTTTTTTTTTTTACAACTAAAAATAGAAAATATAATTTTTTTTAAGAAAGCTATTTTTTTAAATTAATTTTTAAAAATAATTTTGGAGTTATTAAGCCGTAAATTTTCTGCAGTTTTTTTAAGTAAATAATCAAGTAATAGATGACATAAATACATTTTTTCGAAGAAAAAATATCATTCATAGTATCATAATATTTTTATCAGTTGAATCATATTAGCAATTTTTAGATAGGTGTTTATCATTTTTTATATCGCTATAATGTTAATTAGCAAGAAATAAAATTGAATTTTAATAAATTTTAATAATGTTAAAATAAATGGTGTAACCTAATTATTAGTTTTAAACATCAAAATTTTTTAAAAAATTTATTTATAAAATAGCTATTTTGGATTAAAAAAAAATTTAATAAAAATTAACATTTTTTATTTTTAGTTATAAAAATAAAAAGTGAAATATAAGAATCATATAATAAATGATACTTTTTACTATGGTTCACAATAAAATCATAGCTTTAAACAAAGCGAGTCTCCTCGATCACTCGTAAGTTATCATTTTGACCTCAAACTATTTTTTTCATAAGTAATTTGTAACAGTATTTTTGATAATTATAACCTAATACCTCGACCGAAATATTAAATATACTGAAACTCGATAATAAAATTCCTTTCAAATCATATAATTTAATAAATACGAGCAAATACATTAATTAAAAATAGTATATATTTAAATTTTAAATAGTTTTTAGCTGTTTTTAATTAGGTTCTTAAAGCCTTCAAAAAAATTGTAATCTAGGTTTACTAAAAAGTCATTATAGCAACAATATTATCCTTCAACTTCAATGTTTGTGGGATTTTGTTGAATAGAATAAATCAAAAAATATAACAGTCCAAAAAATCCTTCTGTTATTTTTTTTTTTAAATATTACAATGACTAGTAACGTTTTTCTGTGTAATAATTTAAAATGAAGCATTTATCCTTATACATTCTAGGTTAAAACTTGAAACATTTAAAAAGTCACGGTCGAAAAAAAAATGAAAATAATACTGATATATTGGGGTCTAATGGTTCGGCAAAGAAATCCGATTTTTTTTACATATTAGAGCAACATAGTCTTAAATGATTAGCTTACATAATAATTTATATGAAAACTACTCTTATGTTATATATTACACAAAAATACATAGTTTTTCAAAATTTCGTATAATTTGAATAATTTCTTGGGGAAAATCAAGGATTTTAATAGTGTATGTAATGGGTGAGCAGATTTATATTTTGCCTAAGTTTCATACTTTTAAAAAAGTCAAGTAACATTATAGAACGTTCAAAATATTTCTCTATCGGAAAATGTTAACATCTATAAATGATAAGTTTTAAATAATTAATTATTATTACTTATTATTTCTTCGAGTAAAATGAGTTTTCGATAGATTTTCACATATGTATTCCGTCTATGCCTTTAAATAACTCATGTACTTACTGGTGTGAATACGTATTAAACAAGAGAAATTAAATATTATACCCATCCGGTCGGAGATATTATACCACAATAAAGTTACAAAGTTATATTTTCATATTACTTTCCTAAATAAATGGGAAAATAATACGGGGATTAGGAGTTATAGCATAGCTGTTGATGGATGGATATTTTAATATTTTTGGTCATTATAAAGTACAATTTATTTATAGATTTTGGTTTAATGTTTAATAAAACTAATAAATCATGAAATTTTCGAGTATTATTAACGATTTCTTACTGAAAAGTTTTTCGTGATTTTTTCGGAAACAGATCTTTTCTATTATACTACACATGTGATCGATTTCCAACAATTTGACAAGTTGTTAGAGTTACATATAAAGTTTGCCGAAAAAGTATAAATAGTAAAAGAAAATTTCGTGAATTTCCCTTCAAAAACTTTTTTTTACTCGTCGATTGTAAACGTTACGACTTATCAAACGAATGTGTTGGATATATTTTTGGTTAATATATATATATATATATGGCCTACAGATCACGTAGACCGAAATTTCGGTACAGTTATCACGCTTTTTCGCGCAAAAATTTCAATCATTTTTTAACTAGGAATAAATCGGCACCTGGACTTTTGATGTAAAAAAAAAAACAAACCCATTCGTGTTCCATATTATATATTTATATCCGATGTTCATGTCTACATTGTCATTTGTTCGGGAGGTTTGGTTTTTTTGTCGGAATAAATTCCATTAAAAAACATATAAAGGTTTTCCGAGATTTTATTATTATTATTATTATTATTATTTTTTTTTTTTTTACATACTTTTCAGGATCACTATATAGCATATAAGTATATAACATATACGTGGAGTGTTTCAATGAAACGTACATAGTATGCGACTAATACGCGAGTAGAGCCGATGGGAAAAAAGAAACACACATTAGTGATTCCGATAGACTCCCACGTCACCCGTATGTATATTTGTATAGTTTTTTTTTTTTTTGTTTTTAGAGAATCGATAAAAAGCCGAGCGTGATATATTATTAAATTAATTTCTCTGGTGATATAATTGAAAATGATTATAGATACGATGTACAAAAGAATCGTATAAAATAATATTTAACTGGATGTGGTTAATAATTTATTTTGTATAATTACATAAAAAATAATTGTAAACGTTTATGTCAATACAATATACGTTTTATAAATACAAATATTTCAATTACTTGGTATGTTAGGTATGTGCAATATTTCAATACTTAAATAACACTGAAACTAGCGAACTAACAACGAAGATTTTTCAGAAAAAGAACAATTTATCAGAATTTTATAATTATACGAAATTTAAAAACTAAATATAGTTCGATTAAACTAAAAGTATATTGATATGATTGTAAGTTTTGTACTTTTATCTATTAGGTCATATTATATTCTTATGATGTAGTGCCCGATATTTCAATTGGGATTTAAACTAGAATCTAACACTAAGTGACACTTAAGCATATTTCTATATATTTGAATGGAAGTTTATTAGATAAGCTGTACACAACGTAAGTTTATTTTAAAGGAAAGTTTGGAGTAGGTTCAAGTAGTTAACTGTATAGTTTATCTATCAGTTTATACTGGTAATATAATAATGATTTAGTGATATGATTTTAATCATAATACGCTAATGAAATTTGTGTACTCATCTACTTGGTTGTTTTAGTTACTCGTTTTAATAGTTAAAGCATTAGTATAAAGTGTTTTCTAATTTTAAATCTATTACTATTCGTATTAATGTATAGACTTAGACAATTACAATTTGTTTTCTATTTACTACTTATTACAATGACACAATTAATTTATTTATTCATTTTAAATAAATGTTACAAATAAATACAAATAAATACCATTATAAAATTAAAAATAAAATTTAGTTTTTAAAAATTAAAACTGTTTGATATGTTGTGTATTATATGATAGTAATATTTTTACTATTCCGTTAATTTATTTGATAATATGCAGGTTAATTATGAAACAAAAAAATTAAATTAAATTTATTTGAAGTTTAGCCAATAGAGAGATTAAAATGAATTGAACTTCTCGTCGACGTTGAAGATTCATTTTAATCGTAATTATGGGGTTAACATATTAATAAACTCAAGACAATCCAAAGTTTAAATTCCCAATCTAATTATGTTAAAAATATAAAACAATATTATGGGAATTGGTAGTGACGATTTCAAAATTAAATTCTCTTTCCATCATACACGTAATATAGCAATTTATACGTTTTCCATTTCCAATGTATCAATAGACCTAGTGATGTAATAAGGATTTTGAAGTGTAATCTCTAAATAGTCTATTTTAGATTGAATTTATCACATTTTTAATTTTATCCCTTTAAATCCCACTAAAATGATTTTAATACATTTGGACATATAAAAATTTATATGTTAAACTGATGTGGAATGAAATTAAATAAAAGAAAAAGTTGATTTAAAGTAGAATAGACTTTGTGACAAACTTAATTCAATTTTCAGATTTCATATCACATATCATTAAGTCAATTAGTATGTTGAAAATAAGAAATGTCTAAATTGCTACGTTTTGTGTGGTATAGAGAAAAACAGAAAATCGCCACTCCCGATGCTACTAAGAGCAAAATAAAGCTTAAACAGGTTGTAGTATAATAAGAGCAATTATATTGTCTAAACAAACAAGAAAGAGAATACAAATAAAAATACTAATTAAAGTTAGCTGAAATTGCTTGAAATATAAAAATAAATTCAGTGATGATTTTAAAATGTCAACGCATTAAAGAATAATAATATTGAGTAGATCTTTAAATATAAATATAGAATACAAAAATTGTTTGTGTTTAAATTATGTTTATTTTTTTCATCGTTCTTATATATTTTTCAATGTCTGTACGTTTTTCAGAGAATTTGCCGAGAATAAAATATATTTTTTCAATATCCAAAATTGCAGACGATTTTTTATTTGAAGTGGTGGCTTCGATTGTTCCGAAGGGTACAAATAAAACCATAAGAATGAACTGTCTATATATAATGTCAAATGTTGATGTTACAAAGTTCATATAAAACGAATAACAGTCCCATTTGATATTACATATCATGTGTATTTTATATATTTTTGATGCTTATTTTCAACGTATTAAAATAAAATTCAACGAAAAATGTACTAAATATTATGGAATGCTTATTGAATACAAATGTATATAAATAATGTATGTCATTTATGTTCTTCCGGATAACACAGGACGAATTTTCGTATATATAATGAAGTAGGTATGTAAATTATAGTAGAAAATCCATTACTTGATGAATTATGAAAATATGACGAAATAAACAAAATATAATAATATAGGTACGTTATTAGAATACATTTATTTGATCGTACTATGTTTGATTTTATATTTTTATTACATTTTAATTTAGTTTGATTGAATGTAACATATTATTATTACGAAAACATTACTTTAAATTTGATATCTATTGTCGAAAACTCGTTTATTTCGTATATAGTTTATTTCTACTAAATAAATGGCTAATTTCCAAAAATCTTAATATTCTTAATCGATTTAATAACTTAGCATTTCCAATTGATCAATATTATATATAAAATGAATACGAATTATCGATAGTCATATCGTTATACAATCTAAACGATAGACATTAGATAAGTATTGGTTTTAACCGGAAGCCTCATAATCGGAGACTCGGCAGCTTAAAGATTGAATTGTTATCTATGACAATTGTTTTAATCGTATAACATCAGAGTAATAAAACGATGGTATGTAGATTACAATGACAAGAAAATACAATCGATTAAACGAATAAAAAAAAATTGTTGGATATCTGTTATAATTACTATTATTATTATTATTATTATTATTATTATTATTATTATTTTTTTTTTTTAGGAAGGTCGTTTTCTGCATTTTCTGCATTTCATTATTCGCGTACCATCATATTTAATTAAGTTTGAATTCGCTGTCGGGCACATACCTAACGTGATGTAAACAACACGGTTTTTCGCAGACAAAAAAGTAGTAGTTTAAATCTATAGGTATATAATTCTATGTTTTGCAAATATTGGTATTGAACTTGGGGATTGTTTACGGGTGATTATTTTTTTGCAAGGACACGAAGGCCGAGGACAATGCATTTTATTTCGTGGTTGTTTTTATTTATCTTATTTAAGATGTGTGTGTGTGTGTGTGTATGTGTGTATTACACGTGTGGGTGTGTTTAAGTATAGAAATAAATATATATATGTATGTGTGTGCATAGCAGCGTGCGTCATTCAACACGTGTAAGGCGTATATTGTCGTGCAAACAGTTTGCGGTTTATTAGCGTGAAATCACCGATCTATACACACGATAATACTACAGTTTATATGATTACAGATAGATCACTCGACCCGAAAACATTAGATCATCGAATACCGTCTTCTGATAGGCTCCACAGTTTTTAGTGTAGTTACATACAACTATATAAATGATTTTTCTAATATACCATATTATTATATAAATAATTCATCATTTTTAATGTTATCATAATAGATAACAATAAAACAACACAGATTTCAGTTTGTTTCACGGGAATAAATTTTAAATTTACGGTATATATTATATCGTGGTCACACCGATTCCTGTGGAGTTATCAGTGGCCAAATGACGTCATCGTTTTTGTTTACATAGCGAGTGATCTATCTGTATTCACATAATCGGTGGTAATACAATAGAGTATATAGAGATGACTTTACGTATACTCGTATGCATAGCAATCATAGATAAAAAAAGAATGGATAGGCCATTTCTATACATTTAACGTATAGTGCCGCGGTCCAAGAGAACAGATATATCGCTGTTTCATAAAGGCGCTTTATACCACAATGGTTACTACGGTTACTGGTCAGGTTAATAATTTTTATCATCATGTGGTAATATTATTATTTTTGACATTATATGAATATTACGAATATCTTGTTTCTATTGTATTATTGTTTATCATAGAAGTAAAAATTTGTTCATGGAATAAATAAAAATAAGCACTTTGGTTTGGTTTTCGGGAACGTGTGATAAGACAACATGGCCTATCAATTCTTTATTATCTATAATAGCAATGGGTCGGGGACAGTTGACCGAAAGCAGATTAGCACATCGGGTAAAAAATGGTCACGTCGAATCTATTGCCAACTTAGAAATATTTAAAAACGATATGAAAATAGTTTTTATTTGTTTGATAGGTGACACTATATGACAGAATAATATATATATATATATGACTGTATTATGTATGAAATGTTAACGTAGTAAACATAAAACCAGCAGAAAACAGAAATAATACATTTTATTCTTATTTTATGAATTGGAATTCGTATTTTATTTTATTGTCAATGTATATATTGATTTATTATATAATATCTCTGATAACAGTATACATATAGTTGTATACTAATCACAGAATATTATGTGTGCTAATGTTGAATCTATGGTTTACGAATTACGATGTCATTTGATATAATTCATTAGCACATTAGAGTGTCCTGTGGAGCCAAACTATTAAAGGTGAGTATTGTTTCATTACGCTTAGGTTATAATAAACATACAAGTAATTATTGCGCGTGAGAAATACGAAAAATTAAAAAAAAAAAAAACTGATGTCCCTTGTAACTCGTTAAAATATTGGATAAATGCTAATACCATTTATTGCTAATATTATATGGTAATACGAATAGGATTTTTGTTGGCAATGGTTGGCAGTACTTCTTCGAACTTGAATCTTTATCACTCTTCGATTCCTTATCATATTTTGGTCAACTGTCATCCACCGAATAGCAATATGAAGTAATCAAAACAGCGAATTATAGTGTGACCTTATACGAGGTAGTGAAATACCGTATTCGCCCAGTTTAAAGTTGGACTGATTTTTATCAATTATTATCCATTTGTCTAACAAATTCATATAACACATTTAGGACATTTTTTTTTATTTTGCTTACACGTTACAATCGAATATAATAACAACTTACTGAAGACATTTTAAACGTAACACAATAGATAAATACTCAAATAATAATTCAAAACTAGAAATGACAAACGCACGGCGTTTGAATATCGAGAGTGAAAACAGTACTCAGTGAGCACGTGCATTTCCACGGCTGCGAGCGGATCCTGACAACATATGATCAGGGTAAGAAATACAATAGAATATATTTATCAACATTTTTTTTTTTTTTTACACATGGTCATACTGTAGTTTGCTGTTTTCCTTACTTCACATTTTTATTGTCGTACGGGATCCCTGTGCCGCGCCGCACCCCGGTACCCGTTTACGCCGTTTCCGCGGCGCTATTCGAGGGGAAACGGCGCCACCGTCTTTCCGTTTTGGCGACCGAAAATCGCACGCACCACTGGGCGTTCGCGTTCATCCGGCCCGGCAACGTCGTTCGCGCGGCAAATAATTGGAACACGCGTAAAATTATTCACCGCGCGTCTCGCGGTTAGCGTTATACTCGCAGGGATCGATTCTAGAGAAACCAATCATCGAGACGTCCGCGATCCCGACCCGACCCTGTCCAATTACCCTCGGTGCAGATGTGTAATCGCATTTGAAAACTACGAAAAATCATGTCATTAAGTAATTCCGAGCGAAGTCTGGCGCGTGATATAAACATTTATGTAACTATAAATTTATATGAACCTCCCCGCCCAAAAAAAAAAAAAAATAAAAAATAAATTTTTTTTTTTAAAAAATGATAAATAATAATTTATATTGTCCGTATTATACATAATTAATGGACATTTCAAGTTTTTAGAATCGTATAGTACTTGACCAGAGAATTAGTGGCGTATTTAAGAATTTGTTATGGGGGAGGTCGAGAAAATTTCAGAACACGGAACTAGGGGGGGTATTTTCCCCCCTCACACCTCCCAATAATAATTTTTTTTCGGGGTGAACGTAAAAAACTATGTTATTTTAGAATTCATGTTTCACAATTTAGATATATCGAATGATATTACGAATGAACAACTTAAAATATACAAATGAAAAGCATAATGCCTGGTTTACACAATGCGTAGTACTTGTCATTAGTACTTGTCACTCGCACTAATACCACACGTGTAAACAGGTATGAGTAATGCTTAGTATTAGTAAAACCGTGAGTGCGAGTGAATAGAACGCCGTTCTATTTACTAATGACAAGTAGCTACCCCCTCCACGATTCTACTCTACACGCAGTTGCATTCGCAACGTATGATCGCATGATGATAGTATTAGTACTTAGTTGAAGTGAAGAATATTTGTTTTATCACGTGCCGTCCTGCAGTTTATTTTTATTAGTTTATTAAATTTTTAATATATAATTTAAAATGTCAGAAAAGTGGAATGCAGAAACAACAATTAAATTTATACAGGAGTTTAAGCAATATGAATGCCTCTGGAATCCTAAACATGTACTATGAGTATCTCGTCGAAGGAGCCATTTCCTCGTCCATATTCATTTTTGTTTTTGATTTAATTTGGTTTCCAGTTCATCTATTAAAGCTGATACTATTATGTTTGAATAATATTTAATACTTTGTTTTATACTACGACGGTCCATTTCATTTATTACTTGGTGTCTGGTGACTCTATTTTAATCAAATATTTAATTAATAATATTCACTACAATAATAAATC